>CABHPQ010111225.1:0-11314 GCA_902168405.1 Peromyscus aztecus
TAACAAAACTTTTCCCTCAGAAATGAAATCTTGATGACAAATCTATTAAACAAAGAAAAAAACTCTCTTAAAGATGCTAAGAAAACTAGAGGAAGATAAGGAGGAAGTTTTAAATGGTGTATAAATAAAAGATGTATGCATAAGTAAGAAGAGAGACACCCTGAAAATAAATCAGAGAAAATTCTGTGCAGTAACTGAAAGGAGCTATGTAGGAGAATCATGTAGAAGCATGTTTGAACAGACAGGAAAAAATCCATACTACTGTAGAGAAAAAAATAAAATCTATTATGTCCATGAAAAAAAGAAACAGAAAGAAATAAAAAACTAAAGAAAATTGAGTAGAGTCTAAAGGACCCAAATGATAATAAGACTCTATCAAGCAGACTAGTGAACATGCTGTGGGATTTACCAAATTAGGAGAAGGAGTTGAGAAGAATAAGAAATAATGAAAGAAAGAGTAGCTGAAAAATTCTCAAATTTGATTTTAAAAATTAATATTAACATCCAATAAGCTCAACAAATTATAAAATGAACTCAAACAGATCCACACCAAATCAGATTGTAATCAGATGTCCTAGCTCATTCTAAGAGGCCAGAATCTCCCTGACAGCAGAGTCATAAAAAGGTATCACAAGAACAACATTAAAGACTAACTTCCCATAGAGACAATCATGCAAGAATACTCAGTAAAATATTAGCAGACATTATTCAACTTCATTAATGTATTTAAAAATATATAATAACATTTCTGTGGTGGTATTGTGTTCCCCAAAATATTGTGTACCTTAATAAACTTATCTGGGGTCAGAGACGGAACAGCCACAATATTAAACAGAGGTTAGGCAGTGGTAGCACACGCCTTTAATCCTAGCATTCCAGAGACAGAAATCCCTCTGGATTTCTGTGAGTTCAAGGCCACATTGGAAATGGCCAGGCATGGTGACACACGCCTTTAATCTCAGAAAGCGAGCCTTTAATCCCAGGGAGTGGTGGTAGAAAGCAGAAAGGTATATAAGGCGTGAGGACCAGACACTAGAAGCATTTGGCCTGGAGAAGCATCTTGGCCTGGTTAAGCATTCAGGCTTTCAAGAAGCACAGTTCAGCTGAGAGCCATTCGGATATGAGGACACAGAGGCTTCCAGTCTGAGGAAACAAGACCAGCCGAGAAGTTGGCCAGGTGAGGTTAGCTGTGGTTTGTTCTATCTCTCTGACCTTCCAGTGTTCGCCCCAATACCTGGCTCAGGTTTGATTTTATTAATAAGAACTTTTAAGATTCCTGCTACACATTTCAGTACTCTTTCATGATAAAAACATCAACAAACAAGAACTACATCAAACACAGGAAGCCTACAGGAAGCATCACACTGAGTTGAGGGAGATTGAGGGCTTCCTCCCTGAGATTAGTAACAAGGCAAGAATAAGAATTTGTCAGTTCCACCAGACAGTGGTAGCACATGCCTTTAATCCCAGCACTCGGGAGGCAGAGGTAGGCAGATCTCTGTGAGTTCGAGGCCAGCCTGGTCTACAGATTGAGATCCAGGAAAGGCAGAAAGCTACACATAGAAACCCTGTCTCGAAAAGCAAAAAAAAAAAAAAAATTTGTCAGTTCTGTTCTAGCCAGATGAATCATAAAATAATAAGAATGTTTTTTTAAAACAAAGAGTGGAATAGAGGAAATAAAATCATTGTGGCTAACATATGATATTGTCTTAGATGTAGAAAACTCTAAAAAACACAGAGAAAAATACATTTATACAAATGATGAATTATATAAAGACAATTGAGTACAAAGTTAACAAAAGTTAAGTTTCTACACACTACTAATAACTAATGGGAAAAGAAAGAATTCCATTTTCAGAGCATCAAAAAGCAAAATTTTCAGTAATTAACTGACGAGATAGACATTTTGAACACTATAGAATATTGCTGGAATAAACTAAAAAAGGCATAAATGGATGACAACATGTTTCATGTTTGTGGTTGGAAGTAACAATATTAGGATATTGCTAAGTGTTAATACCACCCCCACATAATCTCCTGTTTCAAATCAAACTTATTTTTATTTCTTTTCCTAATGACTGCTGTTCTGACAAGGTGAGATGGAATCTCAATATATCTTTGATTTGCATTTCTTAGATTCCTGAAGAGACAGACCACTTTTCTGCACTTTCTTATCATCTTATATTTTGTCATTGAGTGCTCTCTCTTCATTTCCTTAGAACATTTATTGACTAGAGTGTTTGATTTCTTATGTTTAGCATTCTCAGTTCTTTATATATTCTAGGTACTAATCCTCCATCGGATTTATAACTTGCAAAGATTTTCTGCCATTCTGTATGCATGACAATTTTTAAATTGGTTAAGATCACAGATGTCCAATAAACAATATCCAAAGGACTGACTTATCCCAATGATTACTCATTAATATTATACCACTGTCACAAATCATCTGGATTTTAAGTAGAAATATAAATATCAGAATCCATTCAGTGTTTAACTGATGTTTTGCAAATTTGATGATGTAGATAGGTTTTCTTTTTGTTAAACAACAGCATTTTGCTGAATCATGAAAACCCCACCTTTAGTTTATTTGAATGTGTGTGCCTGGATTTCTTCCTTTCTGTTGACTAGTGTGAAGTGCATTTAGTTACGTTTTAATTACCTATTTCACTTGGAGTTGCTATAAAATGAAAACCCCTTACATCTTCATGAGATCATAATTGTAGGTTACCAACCTACACATCTGTAAACTCAGTGTGATGGTTTTGCTCCATCATCTAAGGTTTCCATATAAATCTGGAGAGTTTTATCATAGGGTGCAGCTCTAGAAGAGAAAGTTGGAGTTCTAGTAATATAGTTGTTGGCAGAAAATAATCTGACATTGATATATACATCATCCAAAGCCATGGCTTAAAGGTTGAACCCTTACATCACTACCCTATACACAACAAACCTTATTGCTGACTTCTGGAATCATTCATGTACTGCAGAAACCATCCCCAGGGGGTAAATCCAAGAAGGCAGATAGTGCTTCTTATGATTGTTAGGAATACACTGTTCAGAGGAATGGAATTCTTTTTAAGGAAGATAAAGTAGAGTGTGTCCCTAACTTTTTAAACTTCAAATCATAAATGATGTTTATATATTTTAGTCCCTACATTTACATTCAACATATAATAAGCAAAAATATCAAAGTTAATTCCACAAATAAAAGGCAAAAAGCTGTCTTGCAAATTGTCTGCTACTAGAATGCAGAAGTCTGCCTTTTGTTAAATTGGTTTTCCTGAGAACATGTTTTAGAACTGAATGCAAAATAGTCAATTAAAACATTCACTTGTATAAATATTATATAGAAACCAGAACTGTCTATTGAAGAAGAAACATGAAAGCCAAAATGTATATATAGACAGGAAACTTTCCATGAGTCGTAATAAAGCTCTGCAACCTGCAGTATTAGTCCAACTTGGAAAAATCCTTGGTGGATGGCAATAAATATCTAATAATTATTGCTCTGCCAAACTAGTGTAGCAGAAATGACCAACTTTTGCATAGAGGAAATTCAAGGATATTAATTCATACTGACTAAGCTTGAATTTTGAGGGAGTTGTTACTGTGTGTTCATGTCAAGGTCATAGGCAGAGAGATGCACACATTCCTCCTCAGCAATCATACAGAAACCTAAGTTTCCCATCCATAGTCTTTAGGAATAGACATCTGCAGGGAAGGGGTGTTTAATGATTGCTCCAGCTTACACTTATTTTTACAAGGTTTTAAAATTGTTGTTTGTAGGGTGCATGAAAGAACATTTGAACAAATGGTTGGATTTTAATTACACAAGTTCAGAGTTCTATGTTGTATTTTTGTTTTAAATCTTCAGAGATATATGATGTTGGTGGGTTTCAAAAGTACAAACTAATCTACATAGTTGGGGTGCTATGTGCCAACCAAAGGTCATAAAATTAATGGGGTCAACTTGAAAGGGGCCACATTTTCTTGAACTGGTTGGATTTAAACAAAAATAACTGAACTTTATGTATTCTTAAAACATTTTTATTAGAGTTGTTTAAGTCTAAACATTAGTTGAAATATCTCTCTCCCTATCCTTGTCCCTTTCCCTCTCTATCTACCTCCCCTCCACCCCATCTCTCCCTCACTCCTTCCCTCCCTCCTTGCTCCTTCCTCTCCTTTCTTCTTTTTCTCCCATTCTCAAAACATAGTATCTGTAGCTCATATCCAATCCTATTTATACAGTGACACCCCAGTATGAAAGGCTTTTTGGATATCTGAGCATGAATCTAGACTCATACGTTTTCTGGGCTTCTGAAATATGTTCCTCAGTTTCCAACTGTAGTTTTAAAACCTTTTTTTTCTTATTTAAATATCTCCCTTCCTCCCATCTTCAAAATATAAAGCAAACAAGAAAATGAAGAAAAATATTATTTTTGACCAAAGAAAATTTCTGTTTTATAAATTTGGAGAGCAGTTAATTCAGTTATCTTACTGATGCTGAACTCTTTCCCATGAAATTTAAAGAGATGATTAACTAGAAACTTTATTTGAAAAATCCATCTTTTGCTTATAAAAAGATCCTATTGTTACTACTCATAATGACATTTTTTAACATATGCCATCATAATCATGGCTCTTCCTTCATCTCTAATTTTGTTTTTCATCCTTCTGTTCTTAAAATTGACTGTGTTTTGACAATAATTATGCTTCTAGGCACTCAGAAATATAGCTAAAGACAATGTACCTAACCTGGAGAAACATGAAATCTAAGTGACAATCTACATCAATACACACACACACACACACACATACACACACACACACACACACACAAAACATACATACAAATGTACATGTTCTTTTGGAAAATTGTTAAATTCCTTGTTCAAATACCAGAATTAAAATATATTGTATATTATGTGTGGTGGGTACTGAGGGGAAACATATATTTTGGATGTGGAATTGGGCAATATTTCATAGGAGCTAGCTTTTTACCTCAGGTTTTTGGGAAAGCCTCATTGCATGGAGAATGGTATGTGAAAGTACCATATACATGGATGCTGACAGGATGTAAGGGGTATATTCCAGCCAGTATCCAAAAAATCAAAGCAAGAGAATCATGAGTTCGAAACCATCTGGGCTATGGTAAGACCTTGCCTAGAAAATTAAAGTTGAAGTGAACTATCAACAGAAAAAGCAGAAAGAACCAAGATAGTAAACTACAAGGCCAACTTACGGACACAATCAAGAAATAGAATTGTTTCAAGCAAAGAAATGTACATTTTGCTTCATAATTAACTGGAAATATTGAAGGAGTTGTACATGGGGTACAGAGGGAACAAAGCAGAATTTTCATGTTTAATTTGAAAAACTGGGGTGGAGCAAGAGATAGAGGGAAAGAAGTCAGTGTAGGTTAAAAACTAGGATATATAAAGAAGTCAAAGACAAACCCAATAGACACGGGATTTCAAATGAAAACCTCAGCGCTGACCATGGGTTATCTTCTTATGTGTTACTGGTCAGAGAGACCCCAGAGACACAGAAAGAGCAAGGTATTGCTTTTGCTTTTGGTTGCCCACCATAAATAAATGATGAGACCTTGTTGATGAAGATAACACCCATACTGGTTGCAAGAAATAGAAAAATCATTCTCAACTTGACCAGGAAACTCGCTCTGCTGGCTACCTTTCATAGGGCTGAAAGATGGTGTGCAGGCTACTGGGTGAGAAAAGGCATCCGTGATCTTACCCAGGTTACTCCTGCATGGCACAGTGTAGAAATATCAGGAATGGCATACTTACTGGTACAATGGCCATTATAAGGCTAACCAACCACTTTCTGATTGGGTTTAAGACCTGGTTCATAAGTAGGAATTCATGCACAGTACTGTAAACCTGATGAAAAACACGTGGCTAAGGGAATCATACACCCTAAGACGGAATCCATTATTATTTTTGCTAAATGGTCATATTGTCAAACTGCTTTCAAATGTCTGTGTTCATTTAGCACAATTCATAGACTTTTATTGCTCTCCACCTTAGTCAGAGACGTTTCTTTTTGCACTGGGAAGTAGTTAATTCTCACATTTCAAAGCACTGAGGACAAGTGATGCCTCTATCAATCTCCTCACCCCAAGTCCTAGGGAACATTATACAAGAGAGGGCTGAAAGGATGTTATAGCAAGAGGACAGGAAGGAGCGCTGTGAAATTCCGCCCTCCAGATGTGACATGGCTTTTGCACAC
This sequence comes from Peromyscus aztecus, assembly GCA_902168405.1. NCBI lineage: Eukaryota > Metazoa > Chordata > Mammalia > Rodentia > Cricetidae > Peromyscus > Peromyscus aztecus. The sequence goes on from CABHPQ010111225.1 coordinate 6,253, forward strand.
ATGAGCTCACAGAAGTTCTACAATTATTGTGCAAGTACTGCACAAAACCAAGCCAATTACAATCCCAGTATAGAGTGGAGGGAGAAGGCTACAGAGACTTCACAGCTAGCAGAGAAACTGTTGTTACTTGATTGTTAATGGAGGATGAAGTTACTTGTCTTTAGGGACACTGGTAGATGGTTCATGGCCCAGTGGAAGCCCCAATATCAATGTGCATGTGGACAGTACTAATCGGGCTTGGTGTGTTATTAATGAAAAAAGAAAAAAATATGAAATTTAGAAGATGTATTGGGGTTGTCTATGACCCAGAGAAATTTGGAATGGAAAAGTAGATGTGGATATATTCAAGATATATTATATACATGTATATGTATGTATGTATAAAATATATGTGTGTGTATAATATATATATATGACACTTTCAAAGAATTAATAAAAACTACTACTCAAGATAAAAAAGAATGGGTTGGAAGGCTAGCAACCAAATTTTGAATGAGGTTTATAATGAATGAAACATTGAATGACAATTTATTTCAAAGGTGTTTGCTTATGACTAGATGTTAAAAGGCATATTCAAACTTCTCTTCATTTATTTTTAAATGTATTATTTTAGTTAACTTACCACATTCTATGCAAAGCCATGAGAGTTCATTTGAATCTTACCATCTTCATAGATATATTATATTACTATAATGTGCAATATTTAATTACACAATTATTTATTTATAAGTAAACATTCTATATAAATGGATATATATAATCTTAGATATGTAAACATACATGATTGAAGGGGAATCTGAATTTATTTATTTAAACAAAAATGCATTGACTATAAGCAAAATATAAGCAGTTAAAAACCATTAACTACCAATGAATTTGTTTAGTAGACTAACCCAAGGGCATCACTGAGGAGGTCAAGCTCAGAAGGTAAATGATTGAAACAGTGTTCTAAGGTGAGGGAAGACTTGATTTAGAGGGAAGACAGATACAGAAGGAAGAATCCTAGACAAGTTTGGCTTTGATGTGTCTTTGAGATATTCACCTGGAAGTGTTAAGTAGGAAGGTAGAAACATGGATCTGTCAGTCAAAGCAATAGCAGGGATGCTGGGTTTAACAGTGAAAACCCCTAGTGGACTGTCCTAGACATGGATGCCACCCACTAGCAAGATAATTTACAATAGGAGACTTATGTAAATGGACTTGAACACCTGTGATAATGAGAAGCTGAGTGTAGAAGATGTGGAGGTACAGAAGACAGAACGGAAGTGTAAGCGTAAAAGTGTGGGAGTAAGGAAAGGTTTGTTCCTGGCATAGCAGTGGTCAACGGTATTCAATATTACTTGGAGGATAGGTAGGACGAAGTCTAAAGACGTCTGCTCTCAGACCAGTTACAAGATCAATGTTGGTGACTCTGACAGAAGTTTAGGGGGAAAGGGGAACAAATAACCACAAATTATTGACAGCTTAGAATTAAGGGGCAGGGCAGCGAAGGAGAAAGAGATGAGATCTACACGAGCAAACTGAGGGTGGGGTGGGGGTAATGGAGGGCAAGGGAGGGGGGATGAGAACATAGGGGAACAGGAGGTTCAAGCTAGAACAGGGACAGAGTGGGAGAGCAAGGAAGGAGATGCCATGATAAATGGAGACGTCATGGGAATAGGAAGAGGCAGGGTGCTGGGGAAGTTCCCAGGAATCCACAAGGATGACCCCACCTTACACTACTGGCAATGGTCGAGAGGGTGCCTGAGCTGACGACCTACTCTGGTGATCAGATGACTGAATACCCTAACTGTCATCATAGAGCCCTCATCCAGTGACTGATGGAAGCAGATGCAGAGATCCATGGCTGGGTGCCAAGCCAAGCTCCAGGAGTCCAATCGATGAGAGAGAAGAGGGATTCTATGAGCAAGGGACATCCAGATCATGATGGGAAAATTTACAGAGACAAGCAGCCAAACTAGTGGAAATGCATGAATTGTGGACCAATAGCTGAGGAGACCCCATGGTACTAGACTAGGCTCTCTGAATAGGTGAGACAGTTGTTTAGTTTGGACTATTTAGGGGGGCCCCCAGGCAGTGGGATCATACTCATCCCTGGTGCATGAGCCGGCTTTTTAGAACCTAGTGCCTATGGTGGGACACTTTGTGCAGCCTTGGTGCAGGGAGGAGGGACCTGGACCTACCTCAGCTGAATGTACCAGGCTCTGCTGACTCCCCATGGGAGACCTTGTCTTGAAGGAGGTGGGAATGGGAGGGGGGTTGGGAGAGAAGACTGGGGGCGAGAGGAGGGAGGAGATGGGAATCTCTGGTTAGTATGTAAAATGAATAGAAAATCTCTTAATAATAATAATAATAATAGTAATAAAGATGAGCACACTTACAGCCTCTCAGAAGTACTCGGATGGCAGAGTCAGGGTATAGATTAATATTACACCAATTTACTCTGGATCTATATATTACCCAGGAAGCAATGAGCTGTGAGGGGGGGCAAATTAAAATATATAAGCACCCAAGACCCACAAGCCTGAAGTGTTGTATGATAATTTTATTGTGTTCTGACAAATAAAGCTTGCTTGGAGTCAGAGGGTGGAGTTAGCCACTAGGTGACCAAAATTAACCACAGAGGTTTTGGAAGACTGAGGACAGATAGGACAGAAAGCAGTAAGGTGGGGCAGAAAGGGAGCTGGCTCTCGGTCTGGAGAAAGGAACAGAGCAAATAGGGAAGACTGGTAGCTTCTCTGCTTCTCTGATCTTTCAGGCTCTTATCCCCGCCCCCCAAAAAAGAATTAGGGGGCAGGGGACTAACAAGAGTTAAGAGCAATAACTCCATTTGAAACACTCAGAAATTAATAATTTTTAATAAAAGTAATAGTTTGAAAGGTCAACTATTGTACCAGTATTGCTGTAAAGTGTGTGTGTGTGTGTGTGTGTGTGTGTGTGTGTGTGTGTGTGTGTGTGTACAAAATCACACTGGTTTAAGGAAACAATGATACTTAAGCCTGAATATTTAAATTATGGCAGAACATATTTAAAATAAATAAATGCAGTAAAAAGCTGAACAAGAAAAACTAGAGCTCAAAAGAAGAAGGGGTGGAAGAATTTAAAAGGTTGATCACCTTACAAATGAAAACAAGCTGGGCGTTGGTGGCGCGTGCCTTTAATCCCAGCACTCGGGAGGCAGAGGCAGGCAGATCTCTGTGAGTTCGAGGCCAGCCTGGGCTACGAAGTGAGTTCCAGGAAAGGCGCAAAGCTACACAGAGAAACCCTATCTCGAAAAACCAAAAAAAAAAAAAAAATGAAAACAAATGTTCTAGAAGACTTTTGTTCTATAGGGATCCCATGGCAGGGAACAAAACCTGCTAATTAAGTGGCTGAAATCTGTGCTTGAGAAAAGAGAGCTACTTCTAAATCTGGAGTCTGGAAATGGGACCCAGAAAGTCACCAAGACAGGGTGAATGGGGTAAGAAAGTTAGCAAAACAATGTGCAGAATCTCTTAAGTTGTACTGTGTGCATTCACCAGCGTCGCAAGACTGTTTATTCAAGCTGAACAATCTACTTTCTTTTCTACATATTTGAAAAATAGAGATGACATATTCTCCTGCAGATTTCTACACCCCTCATTGTGGGTTTAAAGAAAAATCATAATTAAAAAGAAAAGGTCAAACAATGATGGAAACAAATAGTAAAATATCACCCTCAATCTCCCAGGCTAGAAATAATTATTAATTCTAGAAAATTTAATTTAAGTCATTTACTTTGACTGAAATTGAATGAAAATTGTAAGGATAGAAAGGCCTGTGCTAGGGAACTTGTTGAAACAGCCTGTTGAACTCTTCCTTGGTGGTTAGATACACATATCTTACAAATGCTTTCAATGAAAACTTGGGAAGAATGCAATCACACCTTATAAATTATTTTAACACAAATATTAATTTAATTTGTGTTTTGAATTGAGCATAAAAGGCAAAAATAGAAAGAAGACATGAATTACATAAGTGTTTCAATAAACAGTAGTTCCTGAAATAGCTTAATTATTTTAGTAAAAATACAATGAGATATTTTAAAAGTTGAAATCTTTTCATTAACTTCAAGTTCACTGTGAGTTATATATCTGTATGTGTGTATATGTCTGTGTGTGTATGTCTGAGTGTGTGTGTGTGTGTGTGTGTATACGTGTGTGTGTGTGTGTATATGTGTGTATGTATGTGTATGTCTGGGTGTGTATGTGTATGTATACATGTGTGTATGTGTGTGTCTGTGTGTATGTGTATGTCTGTGTGTGTGTCTGTGTGTGTATGTATGTGCATGTATATGTTTATAAATGGAATAAAAGCAGAGTGGAGATATTGGGGGAAGGAGACAAATGGGAAGTAGGGAGAGATACAACAATGGGTAACAAACACGAGCAGAGAACTTGGTATAGATATATGGAACTATCATGATGAAAATATTTTATAAACAACTGCTAATAGTAAATTCATATGTTTTATTGCTTTTTACGTTATCTAAGTTCTGTGTATGGAGGTTCGGCCAGTTACTTTCTATATGTACAACACACCAAGGCTAGACAGAGCACCATGGAAGATGGTGTCCCCCTCGGCGTACCGTAACAGCATGATTGCAACTGTCTCCTGGCCTGGATTTCTCTTTCAAAGTCTGTGGTGGCAAGTCTGATTGTTAACTTATATTATTCCGGTGTTTGTACGATTCTTTATTGAAATTAGTCATTTTTACCCAGGTGGACATTGATGGTTTTGTATCATTATTTGTAAAGATACAGGATGTCTTTTTGAGCTATAAATATGGTCTTCCTTTTGATAATGCTATTTTATTGCTTCTTTTCCTTTTTGTTTCATTGTTCTCTTTTTCAGGAACATCTAATATGTATGAGTTAAATTTCTTTCACATTCCCAATCATCTTATTTTTGCATCTTTGATATTTCCACTTAATTTTGTATATTTTCTCCACTGTGATCATCATATCTGTAACTATGCTTTTAGTCACTTTAATTATATTTTAAATTGTTTTATAATATAGCTTCACTTGCAATATATTTCATT
>CABHPQ010111237.1:0-18196 GCA_902168405.1 Peromyscus aztecus
TTTGTCTGTACTCCTAACATGTGGAGACAGAACCAGGAGGTTTAGAATGCTGAGCCACACTCACACAACCTAGTGAGAACATGTCCCCCACCCCCAATAAAATCAAAAATAAAAAGGAGGAAAAGATAAATTACAACTGGAAATCTATTCCAGGAACCTATAGCACTCAACAGTAAGATCACAACTTGGTGTCCAAGAGAACTGAAAACACATCTTCCAATGGGATGTTAATGGACAACACTCAATACCACACAATTGCAGTTAAAACATGGAGATAGCACTATATGCTGCCACAGTGGTAGAATCCCCAGACACTGACCCAACACATCCTCAGATGGTGGGCTAGAACCACAGAAACGTTCACCGATTGCTGGTGGCAATGCAGAATGGTACAGCCACTTTGGAAGACAGTCTGGAAGCTTCCTGCAAAGTTAGATATAGTCTTAGTATAAGATCCACCAGTCGAGCTTGGTGTTTTTCAAATAAGTTGAAAACTAGGCCCCCACTCTCCACATATGCACACATACTGATAGCTGTTTTGTTCAGCATCCCCAAACACACGAGAAACCACAGTCTCCTTCATCGAGTGAACAGAGAGACAAATGGTGATAGACACACGCAGGGAAATATTATTTAGAGCTAAAATGAACAGCTATTGTTCATGGGGGTGTGAAAAAAACATAGAGGAGACTTAAAGGCATATTACTAGATGAAACAAGCTAATTTGAAAAGGTTACACACACACACACACACACACACACACACACACACACACACACACACACACCACAGCACCATGACCTTGTGGTAGAGACAACACTGGGGCACAGGTTAAAGGTCAGAGGTTAAGCAGGAAACAGAAATCAAAGGGGTGGAATACAGAGGAATTGAGGGTAGTGAAACCATCTTGTACAATGCCACAGTGTTGATTGTTCATAGTCATATATTTGTCAAATGCATAGAATATAGAACAGCAGGAGTGAATGGTAATGTGAACTATGGATCTGGGTGATGCTGTGTCTCAGGTGCAATCTCTACATCGCTGTGATGCAGGATGTTGGTTAGGATAGAGTATGTGAGCCTGTGGTGACTGGACACATACATGAGACTCTGAACTTTTCATTCAGTTTTTTGTGAGCCTAGGTCTGACTTAGAAAGTAAAATATATTAAAACTTATTTTATATTAATAATATGATTCTAGTCACATTTAGCCACACATAGCAGACTTCATCATTTGCGTGGGACAGAATGATGTCATATGACTCCAAGCCCTGGGCAGAGGTTGTCTATAAAATCATAGGCATAGTTTGAGCTTCTACCTTCCGCCTATATTTTTGGTTTATTGGAGACAGGGTCTCAGTGTGTAGACCACACTGGCTTTGTACTCAGAGAGATCCATCTGCCTCTGCCCTCTGAGTGCTAGGATTAAGGATGACCACCACTACACCTGGCTCTGCCTGATTTCATCCTGAGGTGACTAGGGAGCCGCACTGTAGGTGCAAAGAGTCCTTCCCTTCCTGGAAACCTGATCCTGAACAGTGAGTATGCCGTACTTTCAGTGTTACAGAGAACTGTACCTCACGCTTGACTGTTCTGAGTGATGCAATTCTACAATGACTGTTACTCAGAAAAACGGCAGTCCCTGGAATTCTGTCTTCTTAGAAAACTTCTGTGTTCCTAACTTGAGTTGGCTTTTAAAGTAGGTTAGGAGAACCAGAAGAAACCCAAAATTGAAGCTGGTAAGTTGGACAGAGTGGGGGTGGGGTCTTGTGTACTTTGCAAATTGTTTCTAGCAAACACAGAAGTAACTATGGGAGGCGGGGCTTGTTTAAGATAAGGAGGCAGAAGGGAAATGAAGTAGTGATTGAGATAGAGAAGAAAGGTCAGATCATTGGGCGTGGTGAGAGCTGCAGCAGGTGATCACACATCTGAACCCAAGGCAGAGCTGCACTGGTGCTTAGAGTAAATATGCAGCCCAGGACAGTTGATGCTGTTGGCTAGCTGGTCCAAAGCAGGGCAGCACACAGCATGACTGCAAGAAAGACCAGCACTTCTGTGTTGGAGCATGTTGAGAAAAGACAGAGTGCTTCTCAAACAAGTCAGTTCTCAGACAAACTTTTTTTTTTTTTAAAGTAGATCATATAAAATTTCAACTTTGTCTCCCAGACAAATCATATTCTTGATTAGATGTTTCCAAAGAAATGAGTCTTGGGATTCAGTCTGTTTTCATCATTGACAAACTTTCTCATTTATGCTAAATTATCAATTAGGGGCAGAGGTAAACAGCAAAAGCAAAAGTAATTTGTCCATTTGCTATTGCTTTGCTTTCTATACTCTAGATGTTTGGAAGTTTTCAACTTTATTTTCAGTTGGACTAGAACTGTGAGAGCCTAGGCTCTCCTATTTCCTTCCAACATTCCCTTCTCTAGGAGCGTGGATGCAGTTACCTCTTCCTGCCTACAGGTATTGCTCCATGCCTAGGAGAATTTATGGCCCTTATTTTCAGCTCTCACAGGCTTATTTGGTTCTCAGCAAATCTCCCAGAGCTGGGCCCTTATATACGTGTTCTCATTAGAACACACCCATGGTTAATACCTTCAAGTTTCTACCTTTGGATTTCACCTATCTTTTCTGGGGCTCAATCCTGCTCATTTAGATGAACCTGATTGCAACCACTCAAAGCATAAAGTCCAGCATGTAGGTCACATGGAAAAGAATGTTGTTTTCTTTCATTTCTTTTTAGAAGATATCAATACTTTTTTTTAATTAAAACAAGCAATGATGTGCACCTAATAATCTTGGACAGTAATGAAGTATTTAAATTCTATTTTCCATTGAGTCATCACTGAATTATTTTTATTTAGAGAACATTTTCTTTCCACTCAGTCTCAGGAGACTGTGTCGGGTTCCCCACCCAGGATGAGAAGTTGGTTCTTGGATCATGCAAACGAGCTGTTGTTGAGTCCCAGGGCATTAATCATCATGGCACACACAAAATTGCTCTGCCTTGCTGTGCTGAGCCAAAGAGATGATGCATGTAGATTCACACTCCTCCACTCCCATCTTCTTGCTTCTTTCTTCTCCACCTTCTCTCTGAAGGCAGTTTTGGCTACCACCAAATACTACCCCAAATGCCAAACTCTCAAATGCAAATGGTGTTGTTCTTATTTCTGGGAGCATCACATCTCTCTGGGTGGTCATCGGGGGCTTATTTCTACTGGTATCATTGCTAGAATTTTGGTTGCAGTTTTGTAAATATCACAGGTACAATCAGAATTACAAAATGCAAATTAAAACTGGAATATGATCAGGTAGACTAAGGTGTTTCTGGAGTTACTAAGTGTGTTTACAAGCCAGGAGCTGTATCAACCACATAAGTTCTTTTACCATGTCACATAAGCCCTGTCTTTTCCCTTTGGGGAATCCATGCTGCCATTAGCTTTTGGTATGTGTACTACCACTGTTGTATAATGGCAAGAGGCATTGGTGGGTGGGGCCTAGGTGACCCTCAGCCGTTGAGGTAGACCCACGTGGAAAGTTTTATTAAGGGAGGGGAGAGGGCGAAAGAAAGAGAAAATGGGCAGGGACTGAGGAGAGGAGAAGAAGAAAAAGAGAAAGAGAAAAGGAAAGAAAAGGAAAGGAGGAGGCGCGCTACCTCATGGAGAGAGAGGAAGGAAGAGAGAAAAGGGGGAGGAGTTTTAAAGAGGACTTTATGTAAGATGACATTCCCGGGCACTGGGCGGGCCAGGGGCGGGTCTGAATGCTAACATCCACCCCTGCCTCTAGCTCTTGCATTCATCTATCCATTTAGCTGAGAGCCAGAAGGCCAGAGGGCTGGAGAGAACAAGCAACCATTGCTGGGCACTCGGTTTAGGCATTAGAGGCTCAAGAGGAAAAACCAGGAAAGATTTTTGACCCTCCAAGAATGTAAGGCTAGTGGAAATAGACAACCAGAGGGCCAGCCTGGCATGGCAGGAGAACTTTGTGCTGTGACAGAACATAGCATATAAAAAGGGCACTTCAGTGTAGACTTTGGCAAGGGTGGTTAGGGGACATTCCTTAGAGCCGTGGTCTAGAACCTGAAGAAGGATTTAATGCTGAGAGGCATTCTGCTTCTAGACCCTTCCTCATGGAATGTGCTGGGATTCCAGAAACACAAGGGCCACAGAATTGATATCCTCTAAAGCAACCAGGCCAGGCTTTGACAAGCAATGGAGGAATGGGCACCTTAAATTTCTTTTATTTTGTTGACAATATGCAGCATTTCAATCCCCCTGCCCCAGAAAGCTCGCAGGATAAGATGAAGTTAGAGCAGGAACCTGTTGTCTCTCATCACAGCAATAAAGAGGCAGCTGGTAATCCCTGATGATCTGGGAGGCTAAGAACATGAGGGGTGTTTAACCACAGTGTAGGCCACTGGGGCTGTATTTCTTGGTTTTCTGAAGTAGTGCCACCGTCAGTGGCCTTCCTGTTGAAGCAGCCCTTGTACTGATGACTTATGATTAAAGGGCACTTCAAAGATATCAGAGTAGTTGGCTCTCTGTTGTCTGGCATGGTTTCCTTTGCTAAAATGAGAAGAAAATGATTGGGAAGACCAGGGCTGACAGTGAATCATACAAATTCTATGAACAATTTATCTACTAGTGAAATTAACTGCTTTCCAAGTATCACAGAATCCTTGTAGGTGATTTTTCCCCCTTCAATAACTTCATATAGGGCTAATTAAGGACTCTTCATGCCCCTATGCAATCATTCCCCTGTGTCATTGAGAATGTTGAGTGTGTAATTTACAGGGCCCTCTCAGAGTTGTTATAATTCCCATGCACATTTGTTTGCATTCACTACACAGAGATGGGCCACGGAGATTTTGTTATTAGTCAATCTCTTCATTTATTTACTATCACCTCCATTTCATACCAAAGAGAATTTCACTGGCTAAGTTAATGAAATTCAGAGTGAGATTCCTTGACCATTCTCCTCACAATTCCTTCATTCTTTAGAAAACTTTCATGCGAAAACATTCATGGTGATGATAGAGGGTTTTTTTTTTGTTTGTTTGTTTCAGCTGAGAAGTTGGTATCAGTTAAAGAAAGAAACACAGATATGGTTTTTTTTTTTCCTGAAATGCTCGAGATTTACATGAGGTGAAACACTTGGTTCACAATGCACAAAGTCAAGCCGAGCCACTCTGAAAGGACCAAAATATTTCATGTGTTTCTAAGCTACGTGGGTAGGTTAAACCAACAGGAAAGAGCAGGAGAAGCCCAAGTCATAGAGAAACTGCTCTTTACTCATTTGGGTTTACAACCAGTGCTATGATGCTACTGTCCTGAAAGAATGAAGTTCAACCGGCCTAAAGTGATGCAGTTGCCATGGTTTCACTCTCGTAATGGGGAATGTCCTGGGCAACTCCATTGTTTTTCTCATCTTTAAACTCCAGCACTTCATACTTCTAGACAGAACATATTTTTACAAACTTTTAAGAAACAGAAGATACTTTGGGTAAGAAGATAAATGACCCCACTCAGTCTTGAGTGACCTTTCCTACCCTATAGTATTTGGCTGGGAAAGCAAATGAGAAAATCTGTGCTCTTTTGACATACTTGAGACGATACTGAATTTCTTAAAACTTGTTAGGTGCAAAGCTATCATAAGCAGGAACCTTGGCCTGTGGTTGATCAGTCATCTGTAATACGCAGACAACTTGTCACACCCAATGAGAACAGCGAAGAAAGGGAAGCAAGCAGGGGAAGTGGGTAGGGGTGTATAACCATACCGGTCTTAGTGGTCTTCAGGCATTTGGAAAATGCAGAAGTTATCACATCATTTTCAACACCCTAATTTGCCTGTGCAAGAAAACCCATGAATGCCATTGACTTTTAGATCTTTGAAGAAAAGGATGCCTTTCTTCCTAAAACAAGCTTGTTTCTGTCCACATCATGCCAATAATCAACGCCTCTGGGCTCCTGGGATACTTTTAACTAACATATATTGAGTGCTATTGTGTCAGGCATTTCTCTAGTAATTTAATTTAAACAATACCTAGAAAGGCTATTGTTTTTATATAACCATGAACATGGAGACATACAGTGGCAAGACGAAGCTACTGCCAGTATCTCTGCTGCATGTTGCCCTTAGAAGGAACTTGTAGTCCTTTTCTCTATTGTACCATACACTTTCTGTGTCCCAGTGTCCACTTAACACACACATTTATTTTCTGCTTGCTGTTCTCTCAAGACACTGAAGTTATTTCTTGCCATCCTGTGGTCATTTGCATGCATGCGTAGCTCCTTGAATTGACCATCAGCTGTTTGAAGTCTAAGAGATTTCTTTACCCTGTTTTGGCCATGTACTAAGTAACACATGGGCTCAAGACTTAATGGCTCAAATGACCAAGAGCATTTATTTTGTCCACAGATCTGCAGTTTGGGCAGGGCTCAATGAAGACATGTTGGGTTGCCTTCGCTCCACTTCCCTTGCTCCCATATGCCATGTTTGATCTTGTTTTCAGCTGGGACAGCAGCAAGGGCTATATCTAGAATCTAAATGCAGTCTTTCTGTGGAGTAGCCTGACTTTCTCAGAACACAATGATTGGCTTCCAAAGATCGTAGGAGAACTGGGAGAAACCTTTTATAATTAGCCTGTGAACTTTACAATCCTTCGTTTCTGTGGGCTCAGCCAGACTTCAGGAGAGAGAATGTCTCAAAATCTACAACGGAAGGATGCCGTGTGGGATGGGATTTGAGGATGGATCTTTGAAATATGTATTATGGCAAAGTATACTTTCATTTCAGGATCATCTATCCATGCTCTAAACTTCTATTTCTCAGTTTTATCAACAGAACATTTTCAATTAATGTCCAGGAAATATGACTATTGAATCAAATTTAAGAGGAGGCAGCTTTCCTCATCTAGCTGACCTAAGACAGATGGGAGGTGTGTAGCTCTTACAAAAAGACCTGCACAGGCTATAAATTCCCATTCAGGACAATTGATGCGATTTGCTAGGAAAGGCACATACAGTTATGTCTTTATCTCCAGGATCCTTAGAAGTGATATTTTGCTTGTTTGGGGGAGTGAAACTGTGGTGCTAGGTTGAGCTTCTAAAGAATGTGCACCTTTGGAATCTCAGTTAGTGAGGAAATCCATAACCCTTTCTACAGAAGCATTCTTAAAGTACCCAGTGCCCCATGTTTGCAAATCATCATATTAGCAAGAACAGAAAACTCAGTAGAAAAGATGAACACCAAACGTGAACGCTAGTTTGTGTTGACATTAAAGTCATCTTACTTATTGTAGGTGCCTATCAGGGTAGAGTATGAACAAGTGCTATCGCTATTGGCCTTCTCACATAGAGACTAGGTATGCAACCCCAGTTGAGGCCTCATGTTAAAGTATATATCTCCTGGCCAACCCTTGAAGAGTCGGTTGAGAGTGAGAAATGTGCACAAGTATTTGGAAGGGCACAGTCACAACACATGATTCAGAACTCATCACTCTTAGGACATACTCTGTCTTTCTTATCCCTCTGTCTTCTCTGCAAAGTCCTTCATCCTCTGTCACATTGGACCTCTAGCCTATGTCAATTTTCTCTGATTTCAGGAAATTGATACAGTTGCTCATTCCTGGCATTTCTTTACTTAAAATGATAACCTGTACACTAGCCTGCAAATCTCCCCACTCTATACTTCACAGGTGTGTGTATGTGTGTGTGTATGTGTGTGTGTGTGTGTAAAATACTGTCTTCCCTCCTAGGATTCTCTCCTAGGATGCATGGGCTATTCTCATGTGTCTAGTCTGGCTTAAGTAAAGTTAAGGCTAGTGATCAGTAAGTGTCTGTAAATAGGACCTGGAGTCATATAAAAAGCTGAAAATGAACTTAATGTGCTCATGTTTTACTATATTTGGAAAACATCTATCAGATCAACAAAGACAATATCATTTCCTCACAGTCTCTGGCTATGTGTACACCCTACTCAGTCAGGAGTCTCTTTCCTGACTACTTATAGGAGCTGTCTGTCATGCAGCATATACTAGTTCTTCAGGCAGATGTGTATTCAGATTATGAGTATGTTTTCCTCCTAGAGCTCATGGCTATTTTAATTTTTTGAAGCATTACCTTTGAATATATCTTAAAGGCAAATTTCACCTACCCATCCAGCATTGTTTGCATGTGTTCCTGAATGATAATATTCAGCAGTAGAGTATGACTTCATGGTGATCACTAGAAGTTTCTCCATCCAGGAAGAACAAGAGCTCAAAAGTGAGTTTCATAACGTCATGAGAACCTCTGAATATTTGGGTCAGATTCCCTGATGGGAAATTGACCCAAAGGGATGGTTGGATTCTCAATTTTCTAGCTGAGTTCAAGTTGTGGCTTTAAGAATGATTTTTTTGGAAAGCTACATGATCTTGGTGCTTATTGACACTTCATTGCCAATGGCTTTGGTAGAGTAAGAGAAAAAGAAAATTAAATTTCCCAATGTGGCAAAGCTTTGTGGTTTAATTTCCAGATCTTGGAGGTTGAATGTGGTTTGCTGGAATTGGACTGCATTGCATTGGAATGCAATGCTGGTCCAAAGGGTTAGACACCACAGTGAAATATTCAGACTCACTGCCATCATTGTTCATGACAACATTGTTCTCCTGGTCCCTGGAGATGAGTCAGAATCCTCGAGTTCCTCTCTTATTGCTTCTTAATCACCCAACTCACCAAGTCCTAAAGTCCTATTGCTTGTTTTTTGGAGGTGCTTCTCACTTGTATTCCCAACAGCCCTCCGTTGCTTTAATTCAAGTGCTTATCACCCATTTTTAATATTATGTAGCAGAAGCCGAACTGTCTTCAGCACTCCTTCCCATTATAATTCCACTGCCAAATAAATCAGTTTTCCTAAAATTAATTAACTTCTGCTAAAATGAAAAAAATCAAAAATGGTAATTTTTACTCTTATGGTAGAATCAAGTCCAAAGTATGTAGCATGGTCGATATGGGCCCTCATCCACCATGCCCAGTAAGGGGCTTGGATGTTCTCACATACACACTTCATTTGTCTACAAACACCAAGCTGAACTCCTTACTGGTCCTTCCACTCTGTTTGCTCCTCTCAACAGTTCCCCTTACCTCATCCACCCTGGTCACTGTTTCTCACTGTGAAAACTGTCCTTCTCTTTCAAAGCCAACTCTTATCCCCAACTAGAGATGACAGTCACCTCTCTGCTTGAGCCCTTGAAAGAAGTTCTTTTCTTCTCTTGCGTTGCTGTGGTGGGCAGTAGAAATGTTTTCCTAGACTGGCTCATGCAGGGCAGAGCTGGAGTTTTCCCATCCTTAGCATCATTTTCCTAGAGTTAGAGGCAGGTGGCCGGCCTTAGCTCGATGGAGCTCTTCAGAATTGAAATTTTCACAGATTCTCTTTGAGAAGAGGTTAAATCTAATACAGATCATCAACTTATTTTTCCCTGTATATACAGTATGTAAAGCAGATGCAATTCAAATGTATGGCTGCTTTGGTATCTAATTACTCAAATTAAATTTTTAAATAAAAAACTCAAAATGTGATTGCCTAAAGGATGTTTAAAACATAGTAGAATAAGAACTTAGGTCATTTGGCTTCCACAGTGAGCACCTTTTCTTTCTGAGCCATCTTGCTGTCCCATAACTAATAACTTAAAGATCCAAACCCAAAGTGTATTAGTAGTACCAATGGTTGTTTGTCCAATATATCAGCATAGAGAGTCAGTCTTTAAAATGTTTGGAATACACAGCGTTGCCTTTATTTTCATTGTCTTAGAACTGAGCTCTGCTGTGGTGTATTTATGAGAAGAGAGGCCTACAGTGTTTGTCTCCTTCTTCTGCTACACTAGGAAGATCTGATAGATGAGTAAGGTAGCCTGAGATTTAGCATTATGGAAAACTGTTCATTAAAATAATCTTTTTTTTTTTTTTTTGCCTGTGTGTCTTCTTCCAAATCTTGCTTTACTGAAGGGTACAGATCTCAGAGTTGGCTCTCCTTGCATCTGGCCACAGCCTTTCAGTTACCTGCTTTGGTTTTGAATGGTGTATCATTTTCCCATCAGTACTTTCGGGAGTTTCATGATGTTTTAGGTAATGCTATTCATAATAGCCCTGCTATTTGGCCTCTACTGCACACGTAGCTAATATTTTGGGTACAGCTTTTCCTTTGAAGCCGGTGGGAGCTTTGTGCACAGATGAAACATGAACCAGGGAGGGGGCGCTTCTATCTTCCCCGCCACTGGACCCTTTCATCACTGTGGAAAAAAGTGTTTCACTCCTCTGTAGATAAGAATCTCTCTTTGTACATTTCCTATATTTAGCAGTGAGACTAAATGCTGTAGAGCAACAACAGCCTTTCTCACCACATCCATGCAGTAAAGTGAGTCAAAGACAACTAGGATAGTGGGGCAGAAACTGTGACCCACGACCTGATGGATTTGATACTGTCTTCTAGCATGCTCTTGATGGCAAACGTAAGGAGCCAGATCAAGGCAATTTCTTTTGCTCCATGCCCCCCCCCTTTATAGAAGGAGAATGGACTATATTTTGCGTTGTCCATTTGGTCCTCTGCTGGTTGGGACTCGATAGGTGGAGGCAGGGGCTCAGCCACATTGCTCAGTTCTTAGGTTGGATCCCTGGATCACTTGCAGCCTTTTCCCCAGACGTCCTGCTGAACTTTGTAGAATCCCTGATGCTCTATAAATTCCCTTGGCAATCCATGCCAATGTGGAATGGACTTCTCTTTCAGCAGTGTGCCACCTCATCTGGTTGCTGAAGGTCACTGCCAGCTTGTCCTTGTCTAGATTCTCAGGGCTCACATCCTCTTTCCTTGAGACAATAAAAAGATGGGTGGCAGAAGTCCTTGTGGCAACCTGACTGCTCTGGACCCTGTCACTGAGGTATTAGCTTCTTCATAGTTTCCTTGTCTGAATTCAGCTCTCTGTGATTAAACTCAGTCAGGAGGAAGTGAAGTTTCCATACTAAAGTCTTCCATGCTCTAAACTTAGTGTGTGAAGTTGGATTTTTCCCACCCAGATCAGCCCCAGTTGTTCTGATTAAGAAACTCAATAATCTAGAGGAGACAATCCTATTATGCAGAAAGAACTTTTAGGTCTCCATCAGGCATGGTGGCGTACACCAGAAATCCCAGCGTTCATAGAGAGGAGGAGAAGAACCATCAGTTCCAGGCCAACCTGGACTACAGAGCTGCTCTGCCTCAAAAAATCCAAAACAAACCAAAAAACAAACCAATAAAATGAGTTCCAAAACTTTCAGTCTTCTAACATAATCTGAAGAGGACTGACCACTGGGGCATAGACAGTAAGTGGTTTCTAAATACTCAGTTATATTATGATAAGCATGTGATGAAAGTTAGGATTCTTCATAACCGGGAGACTTTTGTTGTGGAATGCACTTATGCTTTCTAATTTATTTACAATTATTTTCTATGTATTCTTGGACATATTTTCTTAAAAAGAAAAACAGCTTTTCTAGGCAACACAAATAGGAAGTTTTGTAAAGATCACCCTCAAATTCTTCCTTTTCTATAGGCCAATGTAGAGCACAAAGACACTGTCAATGCCGATAAGTGCTTTTCAGACTTATTACCATTACATCAAAACAACCTTACATTTTTCTAGCTTCCCACCTTAGAAATCAAGAGTTCTGGATGGGGAATATTCTTTAGTATATAAGAGCTCTTTCATAGCCATGTGGTTCTTTTTATGTAGAAAAGGGTATGCTAACTCATGTGTGCACATTGATTATGATCAATTTTGTTGCTTTGGTGTGTTTATCTTATTATTTTATTTTCAAATGAAAATATGGCTATCATGATTAAATGTATTTTCTACCTTATCTTAATCATTCCAAATAACTGAGTTAGAAGAAGAAAAAAAAGCTCTAGATTCATTTAATTCCAAAGGACATGAAAAGGGGAAATCTGTATTCCATTTAGGGCTATTTTCTCTGGGCTCCTTCCATGTACCTGAAGAATGAAACACTTTTTCCCCTTGCTCTTCTATAATTAGAATTTAGCATTGAAGATTTTTTTTTTTGTCAGAATAGATGTCAAGTAATTTGGTAGATGTTGTAAAATCAATCAGAGTCTTTAAAAATTTTGTCCTGCCAAGACTGTGAAATACATTTGTACATATTCATTTTTGAATTGATGGATGGGTGACAGGCAGTAGGCAGCAAGATTGAGCACTAAACGATCCGTGTGTCAGGCTTCAGCAGTCTTAGCAAGCTGATCGGTAGCACATGAAGAGGCATAGAAAAAGAGCACCACCAGAAATATGTATGAGAATTCGGTCCTAAGTCAGGAAATAGCAGCTAAGAATTATTTTTACTGGGAGATACAGAAAAATAGTAAAGCTAGAAGGCTGGGATTTTTGATGAATAAATGAACCTGTTATTTTATGTTTTATTGAGAAGTTACATTATCCTGTGCCATGTTGAACTCTCAGAGATGAACTGAAAGAGAGTAAGAGTGAGTGACTCTTTGGAAGGCTGATTTTCTGAGGAGAAATGAAAATAGGCCAAGCTCAACGGGTGATCTTCTAGGAGACGATAGTGTTCTTCGGTGGAAAGAGCGACATTCTGGGAGGCAGAGGACTGGTCCTCAGCCTACAGCTTCTTCCGATAGCCCACTGTATCTTCACACAAGGGGCTGTTCCTTTGTCACACTGCCCATTTCGGTCAAATGTGGCATGGTCCAAGGCACACTCACCGCCTTTTCTCCTCATCGAGTGGGAAAACAAAAAGAGAAGACATGTAGAATGTCTGGAGTCCATCTTGCTGGGAATGAACTGCTCAAAGACATTGGGGAGTGTTTCCAATCTGTACTGTTGGCCTTGGTGCGATGCTCATCTCTTTTTTCCTTCTCACTGCAGAACCCCTTGTGTCTTTTGTATTCATGAATCGTGTCCAAACATCAACTTTAAAAAAGAAAAAAATGAAAATAGAAAAATTAATGCAAGTTCAGTTTCTTCTGTGGTATCTACTGGTTTGTTCTCAGCTTGCCCTACTTTTTCTCAAACCTGGCTTGCATACCAATTTGGGGTGTTTCTTTGCAAATCTTGTTAGAGTTTCTGCAAGAAATAACATGTTGTTTTTCAAGGAAAAAAGAATTGCAGTTATAAACCTGTATAAAACTTTCAGACTGTGGTGCTTAGAGCAAACAATACTGGAGTGTGTTTCTCTCTCCACCCAAGTCCTTCAGGAGCCCATGGAACAGGTAAATAATTAACTATGTACTGCTTGCTTGGAAAATGGTACAGAGTGCCTTAGGGTGTGTTGAGCCAGCACTAAGTGATCTTCGAAGTTCCCGGTAGTCCACAAGTTCCAAAGTATCGTTCCTGCCCTCAGGGAAATCACATTTCAAAACTGGAGGAAGGGAAAGCCTAGATTAGGCCAAGGTGAGGTGTTTCATTGCAAACAACAGAAGCCGCCCCACCCCCTCCGCACCTGTATGTCCCTCAACATTTTGAACTTTCATTTCAGACAAAGTACATTTTATTTGTCCACCTGAGGAGTTAACCAGTTTAGGTGGCTTGGTTTTCAAGTCTTTTAGAACAATGAGCCACCTTCCAACAGTGAAGCTAATAAGCAAAGTGTGGCTAGTGGCCAGCAAGGGCCACACTGGGGCTGGACAAAGTCCAGAATGCAACTCATGAACTATTTATAATTTCAAGGGGATGCTGACCTTTTGAAAAAGTCAAATCAGATACAGAGGCAGTAAAACAGTGAAGGAGGAAATTCCGGATATTAACACAGGCAAGGAGGCATCAGGAAAAGATGGGTGGTCCTAAGCCCACCTGGGCTTCAATTAGCCCACGGAGTATGCTCAGAAAAGCCCAGTGCTTTGTGCAGAGTTGGGAGCAGTGAGGACTATGTTAATGACCCACAAAACATCACTGGAGAGCTCACCTCAGTCTTTTATGCATTTTTTTTCCTTCTTGGAGCCAGGCCACATGGGAGGCAAGTCATGGCACACCTTCAGACCCCTCTGACTCTTCCCCTAAGTAAACTATCCGGTTTCCTCTCTTTGTGTCTCTACAGAATTCTAAAGAGGCACAGGGACATGGAACTCTCAGCATCTGCTTTCTACCCTCACATCTGTACCTGTGATAGGGTCAATAGTTACAAAATAAAGTTAATTGCAGTACATGCGACTGATCGGGGCTATTCCTACATTTGAGAAAAGATTCAGCACAGCTGTTCATAACCCTAGTAAGGAGACTACCTACGGGAAGGGAGTCAACCTTGCCACCCTTGGTTTTGCAGGTGAAAACTTGGGCCTGTCACCTGGAGTGAAGAGGAAAGGAAACACGCCTCTGTGGTTAAGCATCTGTGTGCTTTCTATATATAGAAAGCTTTTTGTTACATGTTACGAGTGAGACAGAATATGTGGATGATCATACAGTTATAAGCACACACAAACGGCCACCGTTTAGGGAGATGTCCAACAGCGCAAGAAAGACTAGGGAATGAATATTAGCAAGACTCTTTCCCTTAACGGAGTGTTGTCTTACACACTGACTCTGGAGTTGAATGCCATATCCCAGAGAGGAGCGACAGATCGATACAATCTGGCTGCTTCTTCATTCAGTTTCTTAGCTCGTGGCTGAGAGCCAGGGATATATTTTGCTGTCTTTGTTCCGAACGCACACGTGCTCTGGCAAGCAGCTGCTGTGTCGTCCTTTCAGTGCTCAGCCACGATCAGGGTACTTCTGTGAGGTCCTAGCAAGGATTTACATCAGTCCTGGCCAGTAATTACTGTCTCTTTCCAGACACAACTCGTACACGTTGTGCATTTTAATGCTCCAGGACTGCGGAGTAAGTAGGGTGAGGCTGAGATGCTCACTGTCACAAGCCTTGGAGTGGTACTGCCGGCAGTCAACAAGAAATGCGTCCTCACAGCCAGGTGGGGTGGTGGTGCATGGCTGTAACCCCAGCTTTAGGATACAGATGCAGAAGGATCAGGAGTTCAAGGTCAACCAGGGCTATAAGACATCTTGTCTCAAAACACCAAGAGAAAGGGATAAATGGGGCACGTGTTCTCCATGAAAAATGGTCAAGGGCATCTTTTTCTGATGCTGCTAATGTAAGATGTGGTGTTTGGATGACGTACCTGGCCTAGGCTGTTATTTACTGATGCCTCAAGTATTTAATAATCACTTCTGCTTTCCACTTGTTCTGCTCTGTTTAAACAACATGCATTTCTCAGGGACAATGGAGACGTTGTCTCCTCCTGTTTCCCTAAACACGCCTAGCGTTCCTCTACCAAGCTACTGAGTGTCCTGCCAAAGCGACACGTGATACAGTTTGAAATAAAATTCTTCAGTTTAGTCTCTTTTATCTGCTCTGTTTCCTTCCACATCTCCCCAGAAACCTCCTTGTGAGGTTTAATTAAATCAACTATCCACTTCAAATAATTTTATTTCTTCATTTATCATCTCACCATCCAAATTTTACTACAACATTGCTTTAGCCTATGGGGAGGTGTCACACAAATATATAAAATAAGGTTTCTATCCCTGAATGGTGATGTGAGTAAGTAAGTGGGGATGTATCAGAGGCAGTGTGAGTAAGGCAAAGGGTGAATGGTCCAGGAGTCCAGGAGTAGTAAAGATACATCATCTGCTGCTGGTATAGGAAGATATTTCAGAGGAGGGGTCATTTAAGGTGAGCCACTCAGAGTGTATGGAATTTAATGATGAGTGAGAAAAGCAGGTGACAGGCAGGGAGAACAGATCCTCAGGCATGTCCCAGGAGAACTGACAGAAGGAAGGCTATCACATTTTGGAGCAATGAGCCAATTTGTTTAGATTAAAATTGGTAACTGAAAAATTAGGTAAAAACTCCATTGTAGGTGAGTTTGAAGGTAAAGATAGGAAATTAAAACTTGATTTGAAAAGTACGGAGTCACAATATGTTCAGATGATAACTTAGAAGATGGAAAACTAGAGACACCAAATATTAGGGAGACATTTGTGTGGTTTGTTGTCTCGTGCTGAGGAACAAGCCTTGAGTTCAAGACAAGGTGGAGATAGATGGGGTGGTAGAACATTCTAGAGGAAGAAAGGATAAAACATGAGGTCCTAGCATATAAAAAGAGAAATCTGAGAAAAATAGGCTGGCAGATTATATCTGTTGTACAGCACTGGCCTGCACAGTCTGGTTCTATCTACAGTTTAGTGTAAGACCACCTTGCAGAAAAGAGGAGTCTGTAAACTATACTTCCTGAATTCTGATGCACATCTTGTCATCTTTATATTTGTGATATTAGGAAACTTCTCATCACCTTTGAGCACATTCCGTGTGATTTGTTTTCCTTGAAAAGCACTTAGTAAATCAATGGTGCCTATTTTAGTCCATGGTGTCTTATTATCAAGATGTAACATAAAGTATACATTATTACTATATTTCAGTTTTGCCTTAAAATAACCATACTCATTGCAATTAAATCAAACAATCGTGAGTATAAATTACATTTTAATATTAAAAACACAGTGAATATCATTCAGCAAACACATACATTGCCCAAAGTAAATAATCACAGAAAATATATCAACCTCCAGAGCTTTAAGTACATTATGAATGCATGTATCACTACCCACTGAGAACTCTGATAGACGTGTTTCTCTTTAATGTTAGAAGGTACAAATAAATGAGACAAAGGCAATTTCTTGGACTGGGGATACATGGGTGGCGTTCAGAAGAAGAAAAGACAGACAAAGTTCATTTGAATGAGGCAGGATGTGATAAATCATGGAAGAGAGTTCCAATGGGTGTTTTGGATTGTCTGAACTCCTTGGCCATCAGGTGAAGTTTGGAGAGAGATGAGAAATTTGAGTTGAGCCTGAGAGGATGGACACCAATATTGATGAATTGGATGGATTCAGGTGAGCCATGTGTTATGAGCAACAGTGAGAAATTAGAAAGAACCCTCTGTGTTCAGGAAAGGAAATAGGGCAGTGTCATTGAAAGGAAGGCTCTGGGAAGCTTGGAGCAATTACTATGGACTGAACACTGTGTGTCCCACGTGATGATAGGTAACATCACTGGTCCTGTTATAGAAGCTGAGTTGAGCACAATGAAGTCAAGGTCAGTTAAGCAGCTTAGTAAGAATGTAAGGACCTGTGTTTCACCAGCTGGCCTGACTGACGCCTTTCCTAAGAAGGCAGGTGAAAGGGACATGTGCCTGGGAAAGGATGCTGGCCAAAGGGGAAAGGAGGAATTGCAAAAGATGTGATGAAATCTGAACTTAATTCTGCAGCTGAAGTGATGGCGTATTCTGGATTTGGGATAGTATGTGACCAGTATTACAACTGGTGTGGTAGAATTGCACCATAGTGATCTTAATGGCAACAGGGAAATTTAGATTGTTTATTCTATGCTAATGATATCATCTTAGCATGATTACATATTCAAAGGTTATATATAAATTTTTTTAAAATCCACTCTTACAGGTACTAAAGGTTAGGAATTCAACCTTAAAAAACAACAACAACAACAACAACAACAACAACAACAAAACCCTCTATATATTCTCTAGATTCTTATACCCATGAGGACAAGGGTCATAGTTCCCATCTTCTCAGGGTTAATACAATTGTGGGGTAACAGAATTGCAGAATAGTGATCATCACTGGATTGTAACCTTGGCTGTGCTAGATCCTGGTTGTGTCCCTTGGGCAAGTGTGTTGGACTCAGCATCCTCCACTGGACAAGGAGCAGTATAGTACTGTCCTTACTGTTAGTATGAGGGCATGCACATTCAGTAGTTTGCATAGCTGGAGTTATGGCTAGTCACTTAGGAAACGCTTACAGAATTCTGTTGAAGGAGACTGTGTGATCATTGAGCATTCTACCATTAAACCACTGTCTCTTTGGGCTTCAGTTTTTCTTCTGAAAATAAACGATGTTATGCAAGGTGACTCTGAAGTTTCTTCTGTTCTGCATTTTGTAAATTTAGCTGGTATCTTGCTATATCTCCTTGTAACTTTCAGGGAGAGAGAGCAAGAGAGGGAGAGTGAAGGAGTGAGGGATTACTGGTTGTATATTTTGTTGGAGATACTAATCAATATTATGGATTTATGGAAGGACACATTGTTATTAGTTTATGTCTCATGGTTAATACTTGTACTATATCTATTTAACTTATGTTAATCCCACC
>CABHPQ010111238.1:0-21060 GCA_902168405.1 Peromyscus aztecus
TCAGTTATTTCAAACTTAATTTTTTACAAACACACACACACACACACACACACACACACACACACACATGCTTTGCCAATAATTTGATATAGTCTTTATAGTGTCAAAAAAGTACTTTGTGAATAGCACTACCTTTAGAAGTGCTGACATTTCTTTAAAGTTCTCTCTTAGAGGTTTCTCTTTTAAAATTTTAGACACTCTTGGCTTTTCTAGTGGTTAGATATCAAGACAAAGAGATTCCATGGAGCTTGTGGTATCCAGTCTGTCACTGGCAGATTGGCTGTCATCTCTGACATTCTCATATCTAGCTATGATCATCCCAAGAACAGGGAAAAGTTATTTACAGTCTGAATGCAACCCACAGGGCAATGCCACTCTACAGTCCATGAGTTATCTTGTGGCTGTCATTAGATTCAGTCTTTGGCTACATGAACATTATGTGATTATTTTCCACAAAAGTAAAAAAAAAAAGCAATAAAATATATTAAGTATAGTAACTATTCTGGAGTTAAAAAATTGGAAAATCTGCCTGATTTCACTGGTCTGAACAGATTTGTAGCTCTGAAAAGAGATAATCTCCCCTCTTTACATACTGGCTGTCATTGACATTGTTAATATCTACCTTCTTAGTAAAAGTGCCACATGTGACTTCAGTGATATAGAGATATTTATTGTACTGCAAACTTAAAAATAACAAAGTATTTAACGTTTTAAAATGTGTGGCTATCTCTTCCTAAGCAAATGCTTATGTTTTGAATAAAAATAATGGCAGAATGATATATTTACAAAATCTTGTTCTTTTATTTTTTTAGGTGTATCAAATGAAGTCATAATGTGTAACCAC
Source organism: Peromyscus aztecus (assembly GCA_902168405.1). Classification (NCBI taxonomy): domain Eukaryota; kingdom Metazoa; phylum Chordata; class Mammalia; order Rodentia; family Cricetidae; genus Peromyscus; species Peromyscus aztecus. Next base: position 845 of record CABHPQ010111238.1, read on the forward strand.
TTTGAAAATATATCTAATACAAAAAAAGTATATAAATATTCACATCTAGTGACTGATTCATTTTTGTTTTCAGTTTCAGTTTGGCTCCAATGGCTAAGCAGCAAGAAGCAGAAAAAAATCTTTCCACAGAAATGCTTTTTGCCTACATTGTGAGAAAACTAAGAATTTATGACAACACTAACAGCTAAATTTACATTTACTAAATCAGTAATTGTGAGGGAGTAGGAGACAAATATGAGAAATGAATAATTGGAAATAACTGCAGCAAGGGAAATGTGGCTCTGTCCTGGCATGTGAGTCTAAAGGACAGCTTACTTGAGACTAAACGTACACTGATAAACTAATTTGTCCACAGTTTGCTCCAACAATTGTCAGTTTTTGCACCAGAGTTTAGATTCAGCAGATCCTGGGAAACAACATATTTTCAACACACACATTGTCAACAGGGCCTGAGTCGCTACTTCAGACATGCTGGTGACATGGGCACAGGAGCCCTTCTGTGTGCCCGACAGCCAATCTCACTGTGAACCTCATCACCTAGAGCTGACTTCTTTGTTTAGATGCTGCATCCTGGCCAGTGGTATTTTTTATTTTATATTTTGAAGTTAAAAAATAGATTAAACACTGCTGTACATTCTATGAGTGAGATTTAGAAGTACTTTTCAGAGAATGGGGCATGAATTGAATTAGAAAATAGAACAGGGTTACCTCAATAACAGTGGCAAAAAACTTTTAAAATAATCTTATAAGAATATATATGTAAATCAATCAACCAATCTGCCAAAGTATATATAAATAAGGGCTTCGGACTGATGAAATGGCTCAGGACTTAAATGTGCTTGCTCTATGACTTGATTCCAGAATCACTATCAAATATCTGTAACTGAAGAAATAAGTGACAAGCTAAGAGGATTGCTGGGGCTTCCTGGCTCCCAACACAGCTATGACTAAACTCCAGTATCAAGGAGAGACTCTGCCTCAAAAGAATAGGAACATAGATACAGAGGGGGCTGTAAGACACCCCCCTCTGTCCTGCACAGGCATGAACAGAATCACACACACATATCACTCATACACATACACACACACAAACCACTATGAAATATCACATGCATTCTCCAAAGCAAATTAAATTATGGATAATATCAAGCAGATTATAAAGAAAAGGACTATATACTTTGTCATTTTCAAAAGTTAGACAATACAACATTGTATCTTCAGGAATAATGGCATTGTAAATATAAGAATTGATTGAGTTCATAGATATTGTAAATAACTGTAAGGACAATGAAAATACAATTAAATATTTTTGTGATACCCTTTAAAAGCAATTTTTTCTTGTACTTGTTTCAATTTTTTTTGGAGGTATCTTCAAGTGAATTCAATTTTACACTGCTAGCTGTCAGTATAGTAAACAATTTTTTGTCTTCTTTTGATAAGATCATAGTATGATGAAAGTATCCTCGGGTGTGTAAAGGCACAAATCATAGTATGATAAAGATATACTTGGATATGGAGAGATACAGAGGTTTTAGAGAGACAAGAGACAAAAGATGATATATTGATGCCTGTTGCTTTGTATACTAATTAAATTAAAAAGCATAGATTTATAAGAGACATATAAAAATAAGATGATTTAATAGTGTAAAACTTTAATAAATAAAGGCTTATCAGAAATTACTTAGTGTATTAAAGAGCAGTCTCAGTCAGTAAAGTACTTGCCATATAAGCATGAAGTTCTGAGTTGGATCCCCAGCACATCTCTGAAAAGCTTGGCACAGGAGTACATGCTTTCCTGTATTAACACTGCAGAAGGATAGCCAGTGATTCTAAACAACCAGTGAGCTTCATGTTCAGTGAAAGACCCTGACTCAAAAGTTAAGGTAGAGACACTCGAGGAAGACACCTGATGTCAACCTTTGGCCCTCACAGTCACATGCAGCCAAACACAAGCACACCAAACATTTAAATATATACAAACAGGCACACACAAAATGTATTTTAAAAAAATGAAACATCTTACAGTGCTATTCAATTTTGTCTTTAGTTAAATGAATAATTTAGACAAAATATTGTTTTTTTAACCAATAATATTTATCTAAACCTATGATACAGCTGATGTAAAATGTCATGTCTATATGAATAAATAAAAGTATAGATCAGAAACATTTTTTGCAAATATATGAATTAATTATGTTATAAACTATAAAAAGTGATTAACTCTGAACATAATCATATGAAAGACATGGTGAAACTCTAACTTCAAACTTCATTCTAATTTAAAGCACTGATAATAGCATAGGAAACCCTTAATTCTAAATATAATCATTTTAAACTCTTACATTTTTACATATATCATTTTTTAAATTTCTATAATTTTTTTAAATCTGAATTTACATGCCAAAATCCATACAAACAATAAAATGAATGTTTTCACTATTGATTTAAGAATAATCTTTCCTAAATAAATGCTATATGCTCAAAAATCATGTTGATGTTATACTGGGAACTCATTTTTATCACTAATTTAAGGTTCTGATATACTCAGAAGGCTACTTGGTATTTGTAATAAACTATATAGAACTTATGTTAAACCTCGGTGGGAAAGACAAATTTGAGGAACAGGGACAAAGTAGCAGAAAACAAAAGGGATGTTGACTTAAGAGTTGATAAAATATACTCATGAGTCAAGGACAAGTCTTGTGACACATCAATTTAGTCTTTGGAACTACATTAAGAGAAACCAGAAACAGAACACTTAGTTTGTGTTTTCCATTTATCTAAACTAACACAGCATCAGCCATTAGTCATTGTCTATGACTGTTCCTCTGTAACATTTATCATACATTATTTTATTCCCCTGAAACGCTAATGCTCTCAAATTCATATATAAACATATCGTGACCCTCTTCTTTAACTGAAGTTAGCTCCTGAATAGTGAGGGAAGAGAGCAGAAACACTCAGAGGCCAGAATTACTAGGTATCTTTCTTGTCCGTTTCTGTGTTTTCTTTGTTGAAACAGGGTCCATTGCTGAAAAAGAACCTCATTGATTTAGCCAGATGAAACATCCAACAGGCCGCAGGGATCCCCCTGTCTCCACCTTCCCAGGGCTGGGATTGCAAGCCTGTGCCACTCTTCTCAGCTTTCTTACATAAGTTCTCAGCATCTGAACTCAGATACTCATACCTACGAGGAAAGCAGTATCAACCCATCCTAATTTGGTTCCTTTTATTTTCTCTATTCCAAAATCTACCCCCTATTTATATCCTGTGTTTTTTTAGTACCTCACATAATTATGTCTTCTATAAAGATTAATAAATTACCATAATCACAAAAAGAAACCGAAAGCAATATAAAGTGGAATACTTCGTTTTATTAAATGTGATGTTGAACTCAATTTGCTGTACTAATAAGAAATGGTTAAATGTGTTTCCCGTAAGAAGAAAGTGCACAACTGTGGGGTTGCAGATAGTTAGAGGAAATCCAGCAGAATAGAAAGATTTCAGATGTCAGACACAAATCAATGAAGACGCCAGTTCAGAGACGTGGGAGGTGGCACTCTTCAGCTGTATCATTTTAAGGGCAAAATGTTCAAATCAATATCATTTCAAGTTAAAAATCTCTTCTAAAGTAGAGTATATAATATTTTTTGGAAATACAGAAATAGGATTGATCAAATATTAGTTCAAATATCATACATATTAGAACACCCTAAATGTTTTATGCAAATCGTTAGAGCAGGCACATCACACTATAAAACTGAATTTTGGTTCACTGAATTTTTTGACCTTTTATCTGACAAAATTATAAAACTCTTTCATTATTCACTAAAGTCCAATAATTCATTTCATTCAGTAGGTTTTAGTATAGATTTGTAGAGAACATGCAAATAATTATAAAATCACAAGCTGGTGTATGCATAGATTCTGAGAAAATACACAGGAAAGCATATATACTTCTCCTAACTTAAAATTCAAATAATTTATTTGAAAGGTAAAGCTGGAAGTGTCTAGTACTGGCAGAGAATCCATTTATCCTGTGACCCACATCTGTCCTTTGTGCTATGTTTTTCATGAAATGTGTCAGTCATTGAAATTTTGTTCAAATTTTGAGTCTGTTGTACACATTGGTTGGACCCTAAATACTAAGATTTTACTGAGAGTATGTCTTTTTAATCAGCATGCATCAGAGACCATGTCATTACAAGAATTCAGTCAATTAAAATCATATTTACTAGGCTAGTTTGTCAGCATCTCACAATCAGACAGAAATCATTTTTCAGTCCCTTCATATTTTGAATGGAAAGAAGAATCTAAAGGTCTTATGAAAACCTAAACTAAATCTCAGAAACAAGGTCTGATGAAGACTACAGAAATCTGAAGCAACTACAACTACAGAGAAAGAAAAGAAAGGAAGGAAAAGGAAGAAAATAAAAAGATGACCCATCATAGTTGGCAGTAAAATGTCAATCTTGGGAAATATCTAATTTTACTTGGGTTGTTTTTATTTCTTTCACTCAATTATTTAACCATTTCTTTTCTCTCATATAAGAAAAAAGAAATCACATATCTTGCAGCACCATTAGCCAAAGCTTCAGAACCAGAGTCAGACTTTAAATCACTTAAAAGATTTGCAAATCTCAGGGGCTTTTGATAAATTTTCAATCCAAGAGGATGGTATTAGGGGTGATTAAAAGCCTGAGTAAAGGTGATTGAAGCTCAGGGAATGCTACATCCTTCAGTAGTTTTAGCAGAAATGTGGATCTATAGTGGGGAACGATCTAACTCTGGGTAAGCCCACAGGTGTTGTAGAATATTCCTTTACACTGTTTGAAGATGTGTAACTGTGAATGGTTTAATAACGAGATGAATTGTCAACAGCTAGGCGGGAAAAGTCTAGACTGGACTTCTGGGGACAGAGAGGACTCAGAGATTAAGAAAGATGGAGTTACTAACCAGACACAGAGGAAGCAGGCCATGGAGGAAGTCACAAGACATGGGACAACATGTAGATTAATAAAAATGGGTGAAGTTATAAGATCTAGTCAGAAACAATGCTAAGCTAAGGTCAAGCTTTCATAACTAATAGTAAATCTCAATGTCATTTTTGTGCATTGGTGGCCCAAAGCAAAATCTGCCTACATATGGCATCCAAAATGGGGACTCAAGTATCCAAACAGTGTTTGTCCAAATTTAGGGGACTTGGTTACAAATTGTTACTGGTCATGGTCAGGGAAAAGACTAAACAAAGGAGATTAGATTCAGGGATCAGTTTCTAAAGGGGAAAGTGGGATATTATATAGAAATAATGGGATAAAAGGATGGATTTTTTAGTTTACTTTTCAGCAGCTACTAGCCTCACATATTTTACATTGGTGTGGAGTTTTGTATATTAATACAAATTTAGAGTTAGTTTTGTTGTACTGTATACATGTTTATATTTATTTGTAAGATACTTTTGTATATTGATGCAAATTTAAGGTTGTTTTTTTTTCAAGTAGCATAAGGTTGTTTTTGTTATAGTGTATTTAACATCTTTTACCTAAGCAGCTCATTTAATAATGTAATGTAAAGCTTTATACCTATTAGCTAGTTATGATACTGAAAAATACTGGTTAGCATTTAATCATCTATAACAACCAAAATTAGGTATACCTTGTTAGATATGTTTCCAAGGTCAATCAGAGTTATAGTTTAAATTGATAAATGGTCTTCAAACACTTCAGAGACCTACAGAATATAATGTTTTAATAACAAATCTTTACATGATAATTAAACATGTCTGCTCCTGGCAGCACCAATTTACTTCAAAAGACAATGGTGGGCATCAAAGAATTTCCATATGGAGTTCACTTTCATTTGTGGCAAGGTTAGCCACTGGGCAAAGAAACTTTCCTTGCTCAACTGCTGACAGTATGCTGTCCAAATTGGAAAAGTAAGACACAAAATAAAACTGTCAATTTTGCCAAGACAAGGTAGGACAGTCCTTCAAAATTACTACTTCCCAGAAATATCTGTCAGATAATTTAGGCCTGTAGGCTAAAGATGAATGCCCCAATTTTGCAAAGGAACCTTGGCTGATTGCCCAGGCAGCCAGCTCTTCCTCTCATTTCTATAGTTTTGGAAGTTGTTTGGTCTATACTTTCTGTTTTCTCTGGTAATAATATATCCTTCTTGGGTCTCTGATGGAGTTGAAGACTAGATAGTTATAATTACAGTTTTCCTTGTTAGAAATTTCAGAAAAGAAACTAACAAAAGTGGGGTAAAGTGTATAAGGTTGAGAGACATAAAAGTTTAAATTGCTTATCTAAGAAAATGTTTTGAGGTAAAAAAAATAGTTTTGCATTGGTAATAAAAGTTAAAATAGGAAGTAAATTAGGTATAAACTTTGGACTCACTAAGATAGGGTAGATAGATAATCTCTAAATTTAGCAAAGATAAACTGACCAGGCATTATGAATATATTTTTTTTATGTGTGTTGGGTCCCCTGGAACTGGAGTTACAGACAGTTGTGAGCTGCCATGTGGGTGCTGTGGGAATAGAACCCTGGTCCTCTGGAAGAGCAGTCCGTGATCTTAACCTCCAAGCCATCTCCCCATCCCTTATGAATGTAATTCTTTTTTTTTTTTTGGTCTTTTTGAGACAGGGTTTCTCTGTGTAGCTTTGCCCCTTTCCTAGAACTCACTTGGTAGCCCAGGCTGGCCTCAAACTCACAGAGATCCACCTGACTCTGCCTCCCGAGTGCTGGGATTAAAGGTGTGCACCACCACCACCCGGCTGAATGTAATTCTTATCTGATAATTGTTCATATTATTTATAGTTTTATTATGTTTTTGTTAAAACCTTTCCTTTTTATTTAGATAAAAAGGGGGAAATGTTGCAGAATATTTATTTGTGTGAAAATATGTCACTGTTATTGGTTGCATAAAGAGCTGAATAGCCAATAGTTAGGCAGGAAGAAATTAGGTATAACTTCTGTGTGAAGAGAGGACTCAAAGAGGAAAAAATGACAGAGTTGTCAGCCAGATGCAGAGGAAGCAGGGCATGAAGGGCAAGAGGTAAAAGCCACAAGCCACGTGACAGCATGTAGACTAAAAAAATGGGGTAATTTAAGTTACAAGAGCTAGTTAGAAACCAGCATAAGCTGAGGCTGAACTTTTAAAAGTAATAATAAGTCTTAATGTCCTATTTTGTAAATTGGTGGTCCAAAGAAAAATCTGCCCCCACACAGATCTTTTTCACAGTAAAGCTGCAGACTTAGGGAAGAGACCTGAGGTGACACAAGGTAATACCTGACCCTCAGAATGAGACAAGAGATTCAGCTTCTGGTCCTATATGCCAGCCTTAAAAACCAGCCCCCTAATGTGAAATTATACTCTATCCTAAAACTGGATCTTCAGTAACTACTGCAAAAGCCGTCACTGAAAGAGAAAAGAAAGGACTCTAGTTTTAGTGGTAGTTTGGATAGGAATAGCCACCATAGTCACATGTGTTTGTCCAGTTGATCCCCACTTTCTGAAATAGTTTAGGAATAATTTGGAAGTATGCCTCTGCTGGGGCAAGTGAATCACTGTGGGTAGACATTGAGGTTTCAAAACAGAACTTCCATCCCCAGAATTTACCTTCTATTCTGTGTCCTAATTTTGATCAAGGCGTTAGCTCTCAGCTGCTCCAACAATTACAACTTTGTTCAATTATCATGGGCGTTAACTCCCCCAAACCATAAGCCCTATTAAACACGTGCTTTTATAACTTTCTTCTGTTGTGGTATTTTTGAAACAGCAATAGAAAAAAAAATCAAAAGCAAGAAAGAAAAATACTTGAACAACAAACTAAATCTAGATATGCAAGTCCCAGTGTAAAAACAGAAATAACATTGAAATAATAAAACCAAGACATGTCTCCTTCACAAATCACCAATCCCAGAATAATGGCACAAATGAAATCTTATTAACTTGGCTGCATAAACAAACTGAATGAAGACAACACAAATTTGGACATTGTCATAGTAACTATTCTACTTCTGTGAAGAGACGTTAATACCAAGGCAATTCTTATAAAAGAAAGAATTTAATCAGGGGCTTGCTTATGGTTTCAGAAGTTTATTATTTTACCATCATGGGGGGGGGGGCAGGACAACATAAACGCCACTGAAGGCATAGTGCTGGAGAAATAGTTTAGGGTTACCTCCTGATCTGCATGGGTTGTTGAAACCGTGAAGCCAAACTCCAGTGTCACACTTCCTCCAACAAGGCCACAAATCCTAATACTTATTATCTTTCCAAATACTTCAGTCTGTTGTGACTAAATATTCGATTATATAAGCCGAAAGGGGTCACTTCTATTCAAATCACCACATTCCACTTCCTGGCACCCTTGGCCTGGTAGACAAATCATAGTGAAAAATTACATTCTGTCTAACTTCAAAAGTCATCAGTCTTTCATAGTCAACACAATCCAGGTCTAAAGTTCTTAACTGTAACCTTCTGTAAAATCAAAATCATTAGCAAATTACATAATTATAATATACAACATCATAGAATATACATTACTGTTCCCAAAAGGGGGAAAGAGAGCATAGTGAGGAAATACTGGATCAAAAGACAAACACATCCAATAAGGAAAACTAAATTCTGTATCTTGGTGTCTGATGTTAAAGTGTTCTTCTGATTTCCAACTCCTTCTCTAGTCATGTTGACAGAAAAACACTTTACTTTCTTGGTGTTTTTCTGCACTCTGATAGTAGATTTCTTTGCAGATATCCCATTGCTCTGGCATCTACAGCATCTTGATGCCTCCAACACAACTCAGACTTCACCTTCACAGTTTCTTGCAATGGCTTCTCTGAGCCTCCATGTAGGGACACCCCTGACACATGCCTGATCTAAGCAGATTGTGTTAGCCAAGAAGGGCGATTCTACAACCCCTTTTTTCTATCCTTGACTCTAAAGTCAGAACACCATGACTGAAGTTGTCAAGTTCTCCAGCTCGCTGAGGCTGGGACATGGTCCTCTCTTTCAATTACATTTTTTTATATCAACATTCTGTTATTGGTGGTTCCATTCCCAGTTTTAGCTTTCTATTAATTCCTTCTTACAAGATGCAAGCTTAGCTGGGTAGACTCTTGCCTTGAGTTCACAACTCCCTTAATTCTATTTAGCTTAGGGTTTTCTTTTTTTAACCTTTTTATCTCCTTAAGCACAGGAATTGATACCAACATCAACTTTCCTGTGCTTCTTTTCTATCCTTGTTGTATATTTTGTATTTCTCCTCACCTCTTTCATTCTTTTCATTGTAGATCTGCATTGGAGTGATTACTAATTACCAAGTGACCCAGTCAATACTAGGCAGTCTTGAAATCTCCTCTGACAATACCATTAATCTATAACTCTTCTATTTGGCCACAGGAAGATTTTTAGGATAAGGGCAAAAAGCAGTCTCATTCCTTCCAAAAATATCACAAGAATGGTTTCTAGGCCACTTACTAATATTGCTCCTTTCTGAAAATTGTTGAGATGAGCTCCCAGAGTTCAAAGCACTTTCAGCACTCTCCACCATGCATATACAAGGATGACCCCTTAAACACAGCTTAAAGTGTCTAACTGATTTTCTAGTCCAAAGTCCACAAGTATTCCATTTTCCTCCAATAAGCAGGATAATCAGGCCTGTCGCAGAAATACCACACTCCTTGGCACCAATTTCTATCTTGGTTACTATTCTATTGCTGTAAAGAAACACCATGACTATGGCAACTTTTATAAAAGCAAGCATTTAATTGGGGGCTTGCTTAAAATTTCATAGGTTTAGTCCATTATAATCATGAAAGGAAGTATGCCAGAGGGCATAGAAGGCATGTTACTAGAGAAATACTTGAGAGGAATATCCAGATTTTCAGGCAGGAGAAAAAGATAGCTACTGGACCTGGCATATATTTTGAAACTGGAAAGTGGAAAATCCACCCCCAGTAACACTTTTCCTCAAACAAAGCCACACCCAATCCAATAAGGCTATAAACCCTAATCCTTATAGTCATTTCAAGTATTTCTACTCCCTGGTGACAAAATGTTCAAATATATGAGCCTATGGGGGTCATTATTATTCAAACTACCACAGACTCATTCACATATAAAGGAAAAGACTCTTGAGTGCTCAACCCTGGACAAAGAAATACTGGCAACTAAGGATGCTGAGAGTATAAGAGTCTTCCTGAAGGAAGGGCCCCTAAATTGGTTATCTTTTGTATTTTTTACATAAATATTATATTATTTATAATATATTATAGATAATATCATAAGATTAGTGTCTTAATTTATCATCCAGTTTTTTTCTGTTGTGACATAGGAACAATAATTTATGTATGTTTATTTTGTATCTTGCAATTTCACTGTTGTAGCCAATATCAGTCTTCACTGTGTTTTGATAGAATTTTTTGTTCCTTATCTGTATAAAATAAGCAAACAGAGGCAATTTAAAATCATTCTTTCAAATATGGATGAACCATATTTTCCATTTTCTTGGTTAGTTTCCAAGGCTAGAAACTGTAATTCATGTTGCATTAAATGTGAGTATTCACATCCATGTCATGTTGTTCTACTAAGAGAAATAGCTGCAACTGTTCACTGTTCAATTCCAGATCATATGCAGTTTTTTAATGTATGTGGATTACTGTGTTGGTGTATGGTGGTTTTTTTCCAGCTAGTTGAGAGGTTTTAGCTTGATGGGATATTTGATTGTAATGAATTCATTTTTTTCATCCAATATCAACATATGCTTTTTTATTCTTCTGTGATCCATTTTTGATGAGCATAAATTGAGTAATTCTGGTATCCATTGGGTAAATTTGATTTGTATATTATCATTTTTTGATGTACTAATGCATTCATTTTATAAATACTTTATATAGTATTTTTGCATCTATATTTTAAAGATGTATTAATGTACATTTTCAACTTTTTGTATTACTTTCTGGTTTTGATATCAGAGTAATCATTGTCTCTGAATCACTTTGAAACAAATCTGTATCTTTTTTTCAATAGCTTATGATCAGTTGATAAAAATATTTATTAATTATTACTTAAACTAATGATATATTTACACAGTGATATTATTTATCTGTTAGAAATCATTCTTCCATAAAATATTTTCTTTGCTTATAAATTTCATCTCATTACTCATTTCTCTTTTCAATGATTCTGGTTCTTCATGGTTCAGCCTTACCATATTATAGGTATCCAGCAATTTATCATTTTATTCAACTAAACTAAAACATTTCTGTACAGTAACTTATGTAAAAGTGTTTTCATATTGGTAGTATTCATTTGTTATGTGTCAGTTGTCTTCAATTTTGTTTATTTTAAACATTAGATAAGATATCCTAAACAGGCAATAAGTTGATCAGTCATGTCTCAAAGGGAAGCTTATAAATAGCCATGAAGCATATTAATAATGGTTCAAAATCAAGTCATTACCAAGCATTTATGAATTTAAAAATCAAAACAAGACATTTTACTCCAGCTGAGTAGTTATTATAAAAGCACAAAAATCTTAAATTATGTTTAGTATGCTGAGGAAGTAAGCATCTGATTCACTAAAATATAATTGTAATAACTCAGCAAGCATCAAGAAACCATGGAGATATATTTTTTTTTAAAACCCCAAAGTATAATTAGCCATTCAATTTCTTTGCATAAATATTAAAAATAAAGTCAATTAATAGCTAAATTATAATGTTTACTTTGGTATTTTTCACTAGTGTCAAGATATAAAATAAAACACAGTAATTGACCATGTAAGAATGAACAATGGCAATGTAAAAGTTACATTTGATTTGATCTATACAATTTTTAGATCTAAGAAAGATGAGAATATTATCAATTTTGTCACTGTAATATAAAGATAAATATTGCATATTGAAATAAAGAGTGGACCTCATAGAAGAAAAGTGCAGATGATGTGTTTCAGGGTCTTGAGGGTGAGAAAATGATCTCAGAAAATCAATGAGAAATAAGGAAGTTGTTATTATAAACCCAACCTTGTGGTTTCTTTTATAACATGGGACTACACTATAGACCTCGTTGCATGTGCTCTCTTGGATAGGGAGTGAAGAAGCTGTCTGGGTCAGCACCAAAAAGACATTCCTGACTTAGGCTTTTAACCCTTACCTGACTCTATTGTCCTATACCCTATGTTGAACTAAGTCCTGTGATATAAAATTCCCACCATGCTGAAAAGGTAATGAAAAGTTAAACCTTGCTTTTGTCCTCGTGGTTTGTTGCAAAAGTTCTTCCAGGAACTTCTTAGACAATTTGCTTTGAAGGCTGATCTCCATAGAGACTACTCTGGTTTCTCTTACCTGCTCTCCCATGCAAGTTGTCTGCATCTTGTTGTCCTTCCCATCCCTCTCTTATTTTCACTGTTAAGGAACCACCTCTGCAAGGTTTACAGAAGAGATCCTTCCCTTTAAAAGCCCATTGTGTATACATCTCCATATATATTTTCTTTTCTGTCTAATGTTCCCCCTCTAAACCCACAGTTCAATCATAGTCTTGAGGTCTTTTAATTTTAATAAGCCTGATATTTGAAAGAATTGTGAATTATGTGTCAGCCTCTTTTCCAGATCAACTAACATTGCTCTGTTTTATTTCATAGTTCTTATGCTTTGACACAGTTTGTAGAAAGTTACTGGGGAAACTGGTTCTTTTTTGGTTTTTTAGTCTCTATGGTACAATTTAGAAGTTCTCTAGAAATGAAATTTGACAACTTTTGTTATTTAAGGAAAAAACAATGAGCATGCAAGCTGTAAATTTTGGCAGCTGCCATACAGCAAATGGAAATATAAGTAAATCAAATTATTGGCAATGAAGGGCAACAAGTAGCCTGATATGACAACAGAAAAGGAGGCCCTCAGAAAAAGAGTAAGATACCTCCAAGTTCCCAGGAAAGTACATTTTGCCTATGGCATATAACTGATAAATTGATAAACAGAAGTAAAGGGTTATATTGTAGGAATATCGACAAACCTGTACATCATAATATGGAGCAAAGACTCAAACACAGAAAGAAAATCAAAATTGGAAGCAAAATCTACTTCATATGTGGATCTTAGCCATATATTAAGGTATATTCATGTAAGCAGATGTCATTTTTCACATAATATAAACTTTAAAAAGGAGAAGAAGAGAGAGTAATAAAATGTTATGAGGAAGGATAGAATGGAGGCAAAAATGACAAGTCACCCAAGTGGATCAAAGCTATTTTTCCTTGTTTAAACTCCATAACTTTGTTTTTCTTTATTGTGTTCAAAAGTGTATAAAACGTAATTAATTTTGCAAATGTGAATCCCTAACCAAGGAAAAAATGGCCATTCTACTATATAGATAACTTTGACTATCCATTAATGGGCAAATGTTTTAGTGACTTTTTTCTTTTTTCCTTTTACTAGAAATTGAAATTTTTTATCTAACACAATATATTTTGATTGCAATTACCCCTCCCTCTCTTCCTCTCAATTTCTCCCGACTTCTCATCAAATCTGGATCCACACTTTGAGTGACTTTCTTAACTTAGAAGTGAAATGTACTTATTTTATGTTAATTTAAATAAAATGGCCATTGTAAGAGAATACAGCAAAACCATTGAAATAGACAACTCAATATATTTTGATTGCAGTTTCCCCTCCCTCTATTCCTCTCAGTTTCTCCCCACTTCTCATCACATCTGGATGCACATTTTGAGTGACATTCTTAACTTGCAAGTGAGATGTTTTTATTTTATGTTAATTTAAATAAAATTATCTTTGTAAGATGATACAGGAAAACCACTGAACCAGACAACTCTGTGGGTAGACAAACATTTATTGGTGTGCAGGAAGTCAGACTATCTCATGAAAGTAGACAGAATCAGCTAGTAGGAAAGCAAGTGGACTTTATAATACAGTAAGCAGGGTTGGGGTATTTGAGTTGATGCAGGATGTTGGGGTTAGCTGGGAACTGCATGTTACCCCAGTCAGTAGACTGTCAGAGAGAGTGAAGAGAAGTGGCAGCATCTTGAAAAACAAAAAGTTGCATTGTGAGGTTTCTGAAGGATGCTGGTTTATGATGGGAATCATTCTGTTTACTGGAAAGAATCATTCTATTTACCCAATAAGAATCTGCCCTAGATTAGGCAATGGCCATCATCTTAAAACATTGTTAACAATACTGCCATTTGGGGACTGCTTTGTGACCTAAAAATTTAATAATGGAGAAAAGAAAAAATGAATTTTTAAAATGTGTTTTTGAGGGAGTTTTATAAGCTGAAAATTGTTTCTTTGTTTAAAATTACAAAAAGTGATTCTATAATAGTGTTCTTTAACATGAAAGTTGTCTTAGTATATGTAAAATAACATACAATATTTTCAATTTAAAAACAGGAAAAAAGAAAGAAAAGTAAAATCTCAGAAGTACAGGCAGGCTTCACAGCAGACACTCCACAGTGGTGCCTGAAATGTGACTGCAAATCACTGACTGAGAGAGGCTCTGGGTACAGTGGGGCATTGTCTTACTAAGGGGGTTGAGGTTTCTCTCGTCTCTTTTTGGTATTTTTGAATGCAAGTTCTCCATCTAGAGTTTGAAATTGAACTTAGAACAAATTCCAGATACCTTCACTTTTCAAAATAGTAATTTAGTGTCTATTGACTCTCAAAGCTGAAGTTTATAATTTACTGTTATCAAGAAAACAGGACAGACTCCACCAGCTCCAATTGGACCAAAAGGTGAATCTTTGGTCTCTTGGCCAATTACCCCAGCTTCTAGATTTTAGGCCCAGGGGCACAAATAATGCCCCCATACCCCATCCATTGCAGCCTAAGTTGCAGGCCAGCAAGCAGGACTCCTGTAGGCAGACCTGACCATGCCCTCCCACCAGACCCTGTAACCAACAAACCACAATCCACCCCAAAACCACCCATCCACTGAGATTGCAGCTGCTCCCTGAGACACAGACTCCACCAGCTCTAATTGGACTAAGAGCTCCAATTGGACCAAGAGTGGCTCCCTGAGACATAGAAACTGTTTGCACCAGTTGGAGGAAGAGATAAATAGATGCCAGGCAAGAATACATTCAATAACAGAAAGAGCAATATGCCACCACCAGAACCTAGTGGTTCTATATCAGCAGGACATGAACATCACAATGTAGAAAAACCAGAACAAAATGACTTCAAAAATGAATTTAAGATGATGATAGAGGCCTTTAAAGAGGAAATGAAAAATTTCCTTAAAGAAATTGAGGAAAAGACAAACAAAAAATTACAAGAAATCAATAAAAAACTAAAAGAATGCCAACAAAAACAAGAAAAAGCAATTAAACAGGTGATGGAAACAGTTCAAGAATTGAAAATGGAAATAGAAACAATGAAGAAGACAAAAACAGAGTGAATGTTGGAAACAGAAAATCTTAGTAAACAAACAAAATGCAAGCATAACCAATAGAATACAAGAAATGGAAGAGAGAATCTCTGTCATGAAGAATATAATAGAAGAAGCAGATTTGTCTGTCAAAGAAAATATTAAAGCTGAAAAAGTCATAGCACAAAATGTCCAGGAAATTTGGGACACCATGAAAAAGCCAAACCTAAGAATAATAGGGATAGAAGAAGGAGAATAATACCAACCCAAAGGCTTAGAAAATATATTCAACAAAATCATAAAAGAAAACTTTCCAAACCTAAAGAAGGAAATGCCTATGAAGATACAAGAAAGTTACAGAACACCAAATAAACTGGACCCAAAAAATGAAGTTCCCCCACCAAATAATAATCAAACCACTAAACATACAGAATAAAAAAAAATATTGAGATGCAAAGGAAAAAGGCCAAGTAACATATAAAGGCAGACCATGGATGCCAGTTCAGACTATTATACTCAGCAAAACTTTCAATTTCCATAGACATAAAATATTCCATGATACAACCAGATTTAAACAATACCTTTCCACAAATCCAGCCCTACAGAAAGTACTAGAAGGAAAAATCCAACCCAATGAAGTTAAATGCACCCATGAAAACACAGTCAAAAGATAATCCCACACCAATAAATCCCAAAGAAGGGAAACATACAACACTACCACCATAAAATAACAGGAATTAGCAATCACTGGTCATTAATATCCCTTAATATCAATGGGCTCAATTCACTTATAAAAAGACACAGGCTAATAGAATGGATATGAAAACAGAATCCATCTTTCTGCTGAATACAAGAAGCACACCTCAACTTTGAAGACAGACACTACCTCAGAGTAAAGGGCTGGGAAAAGTCTTTCCATTCAAATGGACTTAAGAAGCAAGCTGGTATAGCTATATTAATACCTAACTGCTGTGGGATGTTCTGTGTGGCAAATGTGTTGCTAATAAAACACTGATTGGCAGTGGCTAGGCAGGAAGTATAGGCGGGGCTAACAGAGAAAATTAAAAGAACAAGAAGGCAGAGGGAGTCACTGACTGCCAGCCAGCCGCCAGGACAAGCAGCATGTAAAGATGCCAGTAAGCCACGAGCCATGTGGCAAGGTATAGATTTGTAGAAATGGATTAATATAAGATATAAGAACAGTTAGCAAGAAGCCTGCCACAGCCATACAGTTTGTAAGCAATATAAGTCTCTGTGTTTACTTGGTTGGGTCTGAGTGGCTGTGGGACTGGCAGGTGAAAGAGATTTATCCTGACCATGGGCCAGGCAGGAAAACTCTAGCCACACCTAACAAAATAGATTTCAACCTAAAATTAATCAAAAGAGATCATGGACATTACATATTCATCACAGGAAAAATCCATCAAGATGAAGTCTCAATTCTTAACATTTCTGTTCCCAATACAAAGGCAACTACATATGTAAAAGTAACATTAGAGCTGGGCAGCAGTGGTACCAAGCCTTTAATTCCAGCACTCGGGAGGCAGAGCCAGGCAGTTCTCTGTGAGTTCAAGGCCAGCCTGAACTACAGAGCAAGATCCAGGACAGGAACCAAAACAACACAGAGAAACCCCGTCTTGGAAAAAAAAATAAACATTACTATAGCTTAAATCACACATCAAACCCCACATACTAATAATGGGAGACTTCAATTCCCCATTGTCACCAATGGACAGATCTGCCAGACAGAAACTTAACAGAAAAAAAAAGGGAACTAACAGACATTATTATTCAAATGGACTTAATAGACATCTACAAAACATTCCACCCAAACACAAGAGGATGTACCTTCTTCTCAGCACCCCATGGACCTTTCTCTAAAATTGACCACATACTCAGTCACAAAGCAAATCTCAACAGATACAAAATAATTGGAATAATCTCCTGTATTTTATTGGACCACCATGCCTTAAAGTTAGAATTCAACAATAACACAAATTACAGAAAGCTTAGAAACTCATGGGAACTGAACAATTCTCAACGGAATTACCACTGAGTCAAGGAAGAAATAAAGAAATTAAAGACTTTGTAGAATCCAATGAAAATGAATGTACAACATACCCAAATTTTTAGGACACTATGAAAGCAATGCTAAGAGGAAAGTGCATAGCACTAAATGCTTACATAAAGAAGATAGAAAATCTCATACTAGCAACTTAACAGCACACCTGAAAAATCTAGAAGAAAATGAAGCAAACTCACCCAGGAGGAGCAGACAGCAGGAAATAAATTCAGGGCTGAAATCAATAAAATAGAAACAAAAGGGAAAGTGCAAAGAATCAATGAAACAATGAGTTAATTCTTTGAGAAAATCAACAAGATAAACAAACCCTTATGCAAACTAACTAAAAGGCAGAGAATTTCCAAATTAACAAAATCAGAAAAAGGGAGACCTAACAACTGATAGTGAAGAAATCAAGAGAATCATCAGGTAATATTTCAAAAAACTGTACTCCACAAAATTGGAAAATCTAAAAGAAATGGACAATTTTCTGGATAGGTATAGCATACCAAAATTAAATCAAGACCAAATGAATAATTTAAATAGACCTGTAACTCCTATGGCAATAGAAGCAGTCATTAAAAGTCTCCCAATCAATAAAAGCCCAGGGTCAGATGATTTCAGTGGAGAATTCTACCAGAATTTTAAAGAAGACCTAATGCCAATACTCCTCAAATTGTTCCACACAATGGAAACAGAAGAAACATTGTCAAACTCTTTCTATGAAGCTACAGTTATTCTGAAACCCAAATCACACAAAGATGCAATGAAGAAAGAGAACTACAGAATACTCTCCCTCATGAACATTGATACACAAAATATTCAATAAAATACTGGCAAACCGAATTCAAGAACACATCAAATAAATCATTCATCATGATCAAGTAGGCTTTATCCAAGTAGGGATAGTTCAACATATGAAAAATCTGTCAATGTAGTCTATCATATAAACAAACTGAAAGATACAAACCACATGATCATCTCACTAGATGCAGAAAAAGCCTTTGACAAAATCCAATACCCCTTCATGATGAAGGTCTTGGAGAGATCAGGAATAAAAGGGACATACCTAAACATAATAAAGGCAATTTAAAACAAGCTGACAGTCAACATCAAATTAAATAGAGAGCAACTAAAAGCAATTCCACTAAAATCAGGAACAAGACAAGGCTGTCCAGTCTCCCCATAACTATTCAATATATAATATTCATTCAAGTACATGAAGTCCTAGCTAGAGCAATAAGAAAACAAAAGGAGATCAAGGGGATACAAACTGGAAAAGAAGAAGCCAAACTTTTGCTATTTGCAGATGATATGATAGTCTACATAAGTGATCTCCAAAATTCTACCAGGGAACTCCTGCAAATGATAAACAACTTCAGTAATGTGGCAGGATACAAGATTAACTCAAAAAAGTCAGTAACACTCATACACAAAAGATAAACGGGCTGAGAAAGAAATTAGAGAAACATCACCCTTTAAAATAGCCACAAATAATATAAAATACCATGGGTAACTTTAACCAAACAAGTGAAAGTCATGTATGGCAAGAACTTTAAGTCCTTGAAGAAAGAAATTAGAAAAGGTATCAGAAAATGGAAAGGTTGCCCATGCTCATGGATAGGAAGAACCAATATAATAAAAATGGTAATCTTACCAAAAGCAGTCTACAGATTCAATGCAATCCCCATAAAAATTGTAGCACAATTCTTCACAGACTTTAAAACAAAGATACTTAACTCCATATGGAAAAGTAAAAAACCCAGGAAAGCTAAAACAAACCTTTACAATAAAGCAACTTCTGGAGGCATCAACATCCCTGACCTCAAGCTCTACTATAGAGCTATAGTAATAAAAACAGCTTGGTATTAACATAATAACTGACATGTGGACCAATGGAAATTGAATTGTAGATCCTAACATTAATTGACACACCTATGAACACGTGATTTTTGACAAAGAAGCCAAAACTGTAAAATGGAAAAAAAGAAAGCCTCTTCAACAAATGGTGCTGGCATAACTGGATGTCAACATGTAGAAGATTGCAAATAGATCCATGTCTATCACTATGCACAAAACTCAAGTCCAAGTGGAGCAAAGACCTCAACATAAATTCAGCTACCCTGAACCTGATAGAGGAGAAAGTGGAAAGTGGCCTTGAATTTATTAGCACAGGAGACCACTTCCTAAATATAACACCACTAGCACAGACACTGAGAGCAACAATTAATAAGTGAGACCTCCTGAAACTGAGAAGCTTCTGCAAGGCAAAGGACACAGTAAATAAGATAAAACAACAGCCTACAGAATGGGAAAATATCTTCACCAACCCCATATCTGACACAGGGCTGATCTCCAAAATATATAAAGAATTCAAGAAACTAAACAGCAAAATATCAAACAGTCCAATTAAAAAATGGGATATAGATCTAAAAGAGAATTCTAAACAGAAGAATCTCAAGTGGCTGAAAGACATTTAAGGAATTGCTCAACATCCTTAGTCATCAGGGAAATGCAAATCAAAATGACTCTGAGATATCATTTTATACCTGTCAAATGGCTAAGATCAAAAACATTGATGACAGCTTATGCTGGAGAGGATGTGGAGCAAGGGGAGCACTCTTCCACTGTTGGTTGGAGTGCAAACTTGTACAGCAACTTTGGAAATCAGCATTGTGGTTTTTCAGAAAATTGGGAATCAGTCTACCTCAAGGCCCAAGGAATGCTCAAGCATACCACAAGGACCCTTGCTCAACTATGTTCATAT
>CABHPQ010111254.1:0-13680 GCA_902168405.1 Peromyscus aztecus
TTCATGAGAAAAGGGAAGTCAAGGCGTAGATCGTCCGGTGGGATGGTAGGGAACCGGGAGAGCTGGGAGGTGCCGAGTGTAGCGCACGGGTCTCCCGCTCTGCAGCACAGAAGACACCACCAGTATGCAGCCCTTCCCCTCACTGAGCTGCCGCTTTCCCTTGCAGGCCATTCTAGGCCCACCGGGGCTGTCCTGGTGGCAAGGCAGGGTGTGACTCAGGTCTGACCCTCGGCCGCTGTCATCGTCATGAACTTTGAGGGTCTGGATCCAGGACTGGCCGAATTTTCCCCAGCCATGCACTCTACCCTGGACCCGGTCCTGGATGCCCACCTGAACCCAAATCTGCTACAGAATGTGGAGCTGGACCCAGAGGGGGTGGCCCTGGAGGCTCTTCCCGTCCAGGAGTCAGTGCACATAATGGAAGGTGTCTACTCCGAGTTGCACAGCGTGGTGGCCGAAGTGGGAGTGCCCGTGTCCGTCTCCCACTTTGACTTACATGAGGAGATGCTGTGGGTGGGGAGCCATGGGGTAAGAACTAGACCCCTTCCTGAAGGCCGAAAGGGTGTAGAAGTCTTTATCTGGTCTGTGCCCAAGGACAGCTCTTTGCAGGGAGGCAAAACTGAGTCCAAGTGATGAGAGTTCGCTGGATCTCTTAAAAGAAGAAGAAGGGAGTGGAGAAAAAATTGGGGAAGCCAGGCTCCAGACATTAATTACATATTTGGTCTCATAAGGCATCCCACTTTGCCAGTTTGCCCATCTCTCTGTGTAGTCCAGGCTGACCGGAACTCATAGCAATTCTTCTGCGTTAGCCTCCCAAGTGCTGAGTTTATGTGTGTGCCGCTGTATCTTCTTGTTTATTGTTTTTTTAAGACAGGGTCTCATGTATCCCAGCCTGACCTTGAATTTTATGTGTAACCAAGGATGACCTTGGATTTCTGATCCTCCTGCCTCTGTCTCCTGATAGAGTACTGGGTTCCTGTGGTACTGGGGATAAAACCCGGTGCTTCATGTGCAGTCAGCTGGCATTCTACCCACTGAGCTACATGCCCAATCCTGTTTCTGTTTTCAAGACAGGGTTTTGCTGTGTATCCTAGGCTGGCCTTAATTTATAATCCTACCTTCATTTCCAGCTGCCTTGATAAACCAAAAAAAAGAAGAGACTTGAAATGGGATTCAAGGTAGGCACATTGCCTGTAATCTCAACACTTGAGAAACCAAGGCAGAGTGCTGTAAGGCCCAGGCCAGCTAGTGCTATGTAGCAAGAACCTATCAAAGTAAAAAAGGCTGAGGATGTATCTTAGCCGAGTACTTGCCTAGCATATGTGAGCTTTAGGTTTGATTCCTAGTATTGAATAAAACAAAACTCAAGCACAAATTAATTGTAATTAGAGCAAATGAGATTACCTAGGGAGACAAAGCGAGACACAGTAGACATGTCACATAATCCAAAGGGGAGGCCGAGGCAGGACACCCAGGGCTGCATAGGGAGACCCGGTCTCTAACAATAGCAGCAAAGAAGGGCCCCACAGACAGAGTCAGACAATGGAGTCAGAGAAATCAATAGTGAATGATGTGACAGAGAGAGGGGAGGTGTGTTTCACACTCTTTGTGTTCTGGTCTACAACTCTGACTCAGTATGGATTTCTCATATGCTGTAGAGATCAAGATTTAACCAAACTAGGACTCTAGAAGCAGGAGGGTCTCTGAGTTTGAAGCCAACTTGCTCTATAGCAAATTCCAGAACAGCCAAGGCCACATAGACCCTGTCTCAAAAAGCAACAACAAAAAGATTTAGCCATGAAGCCAGTTCTAATCTCAGTACTCAAGAGACTTAGGCAGGAGGGTCAGTGTAACTTTGAGGGCATCCTGGTCTACATAGCAAGTGCCAAGCCACCCTGTACTATATGAGACCCTGTGGTTTTTGTTTTTTGTTTTTTTGATTTTTTGAGACAGGGTTTCTCTGTGTAGTTTTGGTGCCTGTCCTGGATCTCACTCTGTAGACCAGGCTGGCCTCGAACTCACAGAGATCCTCCTGGCTGTGCTTCCCGAGTGCTGAGATTAAAGGCGTGTGCCATCATTGCATCATTGCCCGGCGACCATGTTTTTTTTTTTGTTTGTTTGTTTGTTTTAAAAAAACAAACAAACAAAAAAAAAACCCAAAAAAAACCCCAAGACTTGACTATGGAAAAGTGACCAGGGGAGGATCAGCTCATGTCACTAGCCTTCTGAAGAAACAGATCTCTAATTAACTGAATTACCCATTCATCAAGGTCATTGTGAGAATAAAATGAGGGTTTATCTAAGTATTTTGTGCTGTGTAAACAAAAATAATTTGGGGCTGGAGGAACGGCTCCGGTTGGTAAGGCCACTTGTCCTCTTCTAGAGGATCTGGGTTCAAGTCCCAGTACCCACATGGCAGTTCACAATTGTCTGTAACGCAGTTGTCCAGCTCCAGGGGATCTGATGTCCTCTTCCAGCCTCTCTGGGATGCACACACACACATACACAAAAATAATACAAACATCTTTAAAAAGTAGTTTGTGGTGCATTAACATGAGGTATTATAATCATTGCTTTTATCACTAAGACTTCTGGTTCTTAGCCTTATGCCTCAGTTGCCCCTAGACAGAAAGGACCAGCGGGAAAAAAGATCCGAGGAGGATGCTGCCCTGCACTTAGGTCTGCCGTTTTCATCTCTCCTAGGGCCATGCCACTTCGTTTTTCGGTCCAGCCTTGGAGCGGTACTCATCCTTTCAGGTCAACGGCAGTGATGACATTCGGCAAATCCAGAGCCTGGAAAACGGTATCCTTTTCCTCACCAAGAACAACCTCAAGTACATGGCCCGAGGGGGGCTCATTATATTTGACTATTTGTAAGTGACCTTTCAGCTCAGCTGGGAAAGGGGAAACTACAGGAAGATAGGATTGGCAGCTGGTGAGCCCCCAGCTCTTGGCCCTTCTCACACAGGCTGGATGAGTGTGAGGATATGCACAGTCTCCTACTGACTGACAACAGCACTCTGCTCATTGGTGGGCTGCAGAACCACATACTGGAGATCGACCTGAACACTGTCCAGGAGACTCAAAAGGTACGAACCTGGGTTGAGCCCAGGGAAAACCCATGTGGGACCTGAGGTCATGGCAGGGGGTTGTGTGACTTCTCTGTTCCTTAGCCTGTGGGGAGAATCATCTCACTGGTTTCTCTTGCTTCTGTCTCTAGTATGCAGTGGAGATACCTGGAGTCACCATCATGAGGCAGACGAACCGTTTCTTCTTCTGTGGCCACACATCTGGCAAGGTAACCGGACTCCATGTCTCCTCTACCATGGGTCCTGCTTCACTAGATACTGGGATCTGCTCTCCCTAGTTGGATTGAAGATGAGGGATCTGAGGGATGGCATTACTTCCTGCATGAGATTATCTTGAATTCTGACATTTTCTACAGCTCGGTGCCTTGGAGGCACAAGGATAAAGGAACTCTTTGGGACATCCCTTCTGTCTCTTGGCCCTTCTTTCTGCCTTTCTTTGCTCCGTCAGTATCCTAGAACCTCTGTGCTCTCTGGCAGGGCTCTCACAGGATTAATTAGGTGGTAAAGTCTCCTCCCTGTCAGAGGTGGCAGGTAACACTTTTTCTCTTCTTCAGGTTTCCCTGCGAGACCTCCGTAGTTTTAAAGTGGAGCATGAATTTGATGCCTTCTCAGGGAGTCTGTCAGATTTTGATGTTCATGGTAACCTGCTGGCTGCCTGTGGCTTCTCTAGCCGCCTCACCGGCCTGGCCTGTGACCGTTTCCTCAAGGTGTATGACTTACGCATGATGCGTGCCATCACGCCCCTTCAAGTACACGTGGACCCTGCCTTCTTGCGTTTCATCCCTACATACACTTCCCGTCTTGCTATCATCTCCCAGTCGGGTAGGAAAGGGGTCGGTACTGGGTAGGGCAGGTCAGTGAGCCGAGTAGCCCAGTAGGAGTAACCCCCATATACCTCTTTGCTGGGGTTAGACATAACCATCCACCAGACTCCCAGGGTTTCACTTAGGTTCACTTTATGCGAATTCAAACCATGCCTGGGCTACAGAATGAATTGAAGGCCTTCCTGGGTAGCATAGTGATACCCTATCTTGAAAAAGAAAGATGGGGCAGGCCGGGGCTGTAGCTGACTGACAGAATGGTTGCCCACAAAGGTGCTAGGCCCTGGCATCAGTCTCCTGTACCACCAAAAAGTAAATAAAAACAAAAAAAGATGGAGACTGAGAAAATGCCTCAGCAACTGAGAATGTTTACTGTTCTTGTAGAGGATCAGAGTTGAGTTCCCAGCACTTACATTAGGAGGCTTCAGTGGATCTGACGCCCTCTTCTGCAGGCACCTGCACTCTGTGTATAGCCTACACACAGACACATATAAACACGTAGTTAAAAAATAAGTCTTAGCCGGGCATGATGGCACATGCTTTTCATCCCAGCACTCAGAGGCAGGTGGATCTCTGAGTTTGAGGCCAGCCTGGTCTACAGAGTGAGTTCCAGGACAATCAGGGCTACACAGAGAAACCTTGTCTTAGAGGAAAAAAAATTCTTTAAAAAAAAAAAAAAACAAAACAAAACTAAATAACTTAAGAATTGCCCTTTGCTAGGTAGTAAAGTATCTGTGATTTATGAGAACACATGAGAAGGCATTCTCTTTGTCTCTAGGCATGGATTGTTGTGTCTAGCTCACCTGATATTAGAAGAGGGCAAAAGAGTATAAAAGGGTCCCCACCCCCTTTCACCTTTCATGGCTCACTGGTCTGTTTCTTTTTCCTTTCTAGGTCAGTGCCAGTTTTGTGAACCCACAGGCCTGGCCAACCCAGCCGACATCTTTCATGTGAATCCTGTGGGACCTCTGCTGATGACGTTTGATGTGTCAGCCAGCAAGCAGGCCCTGGCCTTTGGGGACTCTCAGGGCTGTGTGCATCTCTGGACAGACTCCCCAGAGCCCTCCTTCAACCCCTACTCCCGAGAGACTGAGTTTGCTCTGCCCTGTCTTGTGGACTCACTGCCGCCTCTGGACTGGAGCCAGGACCTGCTGCCTCTCTCCCTTATTCCTGTCCCACTCACCACCGACACACTGCTCTCCGACTGGCCCGCTGCCAACTCGGCTCCTGCCCCCAGGTTGTACCTCACTGCCAGGCTGGAGGGGGGGCGGGCAAGATACCAGAAGCTTCTGTTAGCCTGGTTATTCTTCCCTTGCTGTGGTGATTGTTGTCTACCTTAAATGCTTTCCCCTTCTGAACCCGTGGGCTGGGAATGCATGGGGGCTGTCATGACTTCAAGTCCTGGAACTGCACTGGATTACAGGCGAGCACCACCCGTGGATGCGGAAATCCTCCGAACCATGAAGAAAGTGGGCTTCATTGGCTACGCACCTAACCCTCGCACCAGGCTGCGCAACCAGGTGTGTGCAGGGGCTGCTGTGTCCCCTTGGCTTTTACTAGTCTTTGTTTTTAGACAGCGAAGGTTTGGGCTGTGTGCGGAATTCAAGGAGCTGTACTTATTATGTCTGAGACGGTGGTCGGGTGTTGTCCCTTAGGAAGGTTATTTGGTTGAAGGTAAGACATTATTTGTATCTTGTTAAATGCCAAAAGAATGTCATAAGCATCCTGTACCAGAGCTTTTCAGAGGGAAGCTGCTACTCAGGCTGGAGCAGTTAAGAGCAGCATAGTGAAGTAATGGTGATGGAGGATGCAGAGATGTTGAAGACAACAGAAGACGTTCGGGAACTAAATGGTGGTGTTTTAACATTACAACATTTGTGCCCATTTTATAAACTTTAAAATTAATTTTTAAATTTTTATTATTGTATGGATGTGTATGGGGTGTGCGCGCGCGCGCGTGTGTGTGTGTGTGTGTGTGTGTGTGTGTGTGTGTGTGTGTGTATGTGTGTATGGTATGTGTGTGTGTATGGGATGTGTGTGTGTATGGGGTGTGTGTATGGTGTGTGTGTGTGTATGGGGTGTGTATGTGTGAAGAGTGTAGGCATGCGTGTGTCAAAAGCACACATGGAGACTTATGAGTTGGTTCTTCTATCCACCTTGAGGCTGGGGATTGAACTGGGGTCATCAGGTTTACTCTGCCCCAGTTTTATAATCTTTTACTAGAAAATATGTTACTTTTCTAAGGCAAACCAAAGGCATATCTCTCAGTGTTATTTCTTTGTTGGCAGAATTTTAGTGGAAGACCTTTCATATGTTTGTAGTAGATAAAAGTAAACTAGATGGCAGACTTGTTGGTTTTTTTTAAATCATAAACCACATACAATTAAACTTAATTGCACTTTGTTAATCAATGTGAATATATTTCTGTAACCATAGTTATGTTGAAAAATCGAAAGAAAAAAAGGAATTAAGTGGGCACCAGGTGAAGTGGCATGCACCGGCAACCCCAGCCCTGGGTGGCTGGACATATCAAGGGTTTTTTTGGCTACATATTGAATTTGAGGCCAGCCTTAGCTACATGAGACTCTGTCTCAAAATAAATAAGTAAATAAAAACAGTCAGGTGTGGTGACACATGCCTTTAATTCCAGCACTTAAGAGGCAGAGGCAGGAGTTGTAAGCTAGCCTGATCTACATACTGAATTCCAGGCCAACCAGGGATACATAGTGAGACCCTGTCTCAAAACAAACAGAAAACAGCAACAGAAAGGAAAAAGGAAAGGGGAAGCCAAAGCTGCTTAAGACATCCAACAGCATTCTTCTTTTTTAAAAAAAACAAACCCTAGATTCCCTATCGACTAAAGGAGTCGGACAGTGAATTTGACAACTTCAGCCAAGTCACGGAGTCACCAATTGGACGAGAAGAAGAGCCACATCTCCACATGGTTTCTAAGAAGTACCGGAAGGTGCTGGGGGACACTGAGTCAGGGTCTTGTGGGATGTGTGGGGGAAGGGTACCATATGGAAAACAACTGAGTCTCATCAAGGAGCCTTCCTCGACAACTCTAGACCCAGGAGGGAGGCTCTAGAAAAGGATTTCACTCATTCTGCTCAAACTGTTCTGCCTTAGGTAACCATCAAATACTCCAAGCTAGGGCTGGAAGACTTTGACTTCAAACACTACAATAAGACACTGTTTGCTGGATTAGAGCCCCACATCCCCAACGCCTACTGTAACTGCATGATCCAGGTAAGGGCTGGGCCCTCCTGAGCTTGAACGTGCTTCACGCCTCTTTATTCCCACTGCGCCTTACTCCCTGCTCTGCTCTTTCTCAGCTCCTCAGTCAAGCTCACTCTACCTTGGCCTCATCTGTGTACCCCGCACCTTCACGTCTCCTCTGTGAGCTCCATTGCTTCAGTGGAGTCATGCTTTATTCCAGTGGCTCACAGAACACCCCATCTTTTCCCCTCTCCCAGTTTCCCACACCAGCTCTCCTGCTCTTCCCTCCAGGTGCTCTATTTCTTGGAGCCTGTTCGCTGTCTAATCCAGAACCACCTTTGCCAGAAGGAGTTCTGCCTGGCATGTGAGCTTGGCTTCCTCTTCCATATGCTGGACCTCTCCCGAGGTGATCCTTGTCAGGTCAGTCCTTCGAGACCTGGGAAACTTAAAGGGCAAGGGACAGAAGACGGATAGTTGAAAAGGCCATTGAGGTACAAATAACATGAAAGAGAAAATAACCCTCTTCCAGGGCAGTAATTTCCTTCGAGCATTCCGTACTATTCCTGAGGCCTCAGCACTGGGTCTCATCCTGGCCGATTCAGATGAGGCTTCAGGCAAGGGCAGTCTGGCCAGGCTCATCCAGAGGTGGAATCGCTTCATTCTTACTCAGCTGCATCAGGATATGCAGGAGCTGGAAGTACCCCAGGCTTATCGAGGTGTTGGAGGCAGGTATGGAGCTGGACAAGAATAAAGCCACCAAAGCAGGTCCCTCTGGGGTTTAGAGGGTCTTCTAACACTCAGTGTACATATGTTGTCCTCTCCCCTCTCAGCAGTTTCTGCTCATCAGGGGACTCCATCATCGGGCAGCTGTTCAGCTGTGAGATGGAGAACTGCAGCCTCTGCCGCTGTGGCAGTGAGACCGTGCGAGCCTCATCCACGCTGCTCTTCACACTCTCCTACCCTGAGGGTAGCATCTGTGGTAGACCTGCAGCTGGGTTGGGAAGGCTCCTCAGATAACCTCGTAACACCCCAGGGGGTGTGGGGGCCTGTGGGAGGCTGTGGGTAGAGGGGAGAGCTTGGAGTGAAGTGTCCAGTTTCTCCTCAGATAAAACCGGGAAGAACTATGACTTTGCTCATGTGCTGAAGCGAAGTATCTGCCTGGAGCAGAACACACAGGCCTGGTGTGACAACTGTGAGAAGTACCAGCCCACAGTGAGTGAACTGGGGTCCTGCCTCAGGGAGGACTCATCCAAGGGTGCCTGAGGGCGGTGTTAGCATTGCCTTCCCGGGGCCTACGGGGGTGGGGGGGGTGGGAAGACTCCAGTTTTACTGACCCTGTCTAGGTTTCTTTTCTTGTATACTCTGTAATTTCTTATTTCTTTCTCTCAGATTCAGACCCGCAATATCCGACATCTGCCAGATATTCTTGTCATTAATTGTGAAGTGAATAGCTCAAAAGAGGCTGATTTCTGGAGATTACAAGCTGAGGTAATGATTGGAAACAGGCATCAAACTCAGAGATCCGCCTGCCTCTGCCTCCTGAGTGCTGGGTTAAAGGCGTGCGCCACCACCACCCAGCTGGAAGCAGGACTTTGAGGACTTCTTTTTATTTTTATTCCTTGTTTTACTTCTACATATGATTATATTCTTAGGAATTTTGATTTTTTTTTCCTATATGTTCAGGTTGCCTTCAAAATAGCAGTAAAGAAATATGGTGGGGAAATGAAGAACAAGGAGTTTCCTTTGGCTGACAGGTAGGTACCATCTTAGAGATGTCCAGTGATGGAACTACTTGGTGATTCCCGTCACTGGCGATATCTTGAGAGCACTTTTCTAATTCTTCCGTCTAACAGGAAGGAACCAAGGAGTCCAGAGGGCTCGCTGTGCCCCTCCATGGAGGAACTGAAGAATGTCTGGCTTCCGTTTTCCCTCCGCATGACGATGACCAAGAGCAGAGGGCTGGACGTTTGCAGTTGGACTGATGGGGATGAGATGCAGGTTGTTGGGAAAAACGGGAAGAAGAGGGAGTGGGGGGTGAAGGCAGGGTCGAAGGTGAGGCAGGCAGGGCAAGGGGGTGGTGCAAAGGAACGAAAGGTGTTACTCACCAGCTGTGGGGTTTCCAGAAGAGCTCAGTCTAGTGGTGGGCAGTCATAGATGGGCTAAGATGGAGGTAACCTACCCTGGCTCCCCATTCCCAGGACTCCCTTCCCTCTGCCCTTTGTCCTCATCCCCCATCCCAAACCCCAGTCCTTAAACTTAGCTTAGCAGCCTGGGTCCCCCCTCACAGTGGGGTCCAGCCAGGGCAGAGGAGGAGCATGGTGTCTATGTGTATGACCTGATGGCTACTGTGGTACACATCCTGGACTCACGAACAGGAGGCAGCTTGGTGGCTCACATCAAAGTTGGCGAGACCTACCACCAGCGCAAGGAGGTGAGTCAGATGGGACAAGGGAAGAGCATTCCTGGGGAGATGACTGAGTGCAGTCCCAGGTCTGTCCCTGAGCTCCTAGCAAGTAGACCAGCTATCACTTTGACATCAGCCTGCCTCTTTATCTGCACAGGGCGTGACTCACCAGCAGTGGTATCTTTTCAATGACTTCCTTATTGAACCTATTGATAAGGTAAATCAAAACATTTCTGTTGCCCCTTTCATTCTTTTGGGGAGAGGGTGCTGCTGCGTGAGTCAGGTTGTTCTCCAATTCACTATGCTTCTGCTGTGGCCTCTAGAGTACAGAGATTACAGCTCCACCCTCTTTTATCTACCTGTCTTTGTTAGTGTCCTTAGTCTCAGGTCCCTAATGAGTTCATGATGGAAGGAGAGAGGTGTTGGGAAAGAATGGCATCAGAAGAGTTAGCACCTGGGTGCTGGCCTCTGTCTGACTTGAGGAACAGGAATAAGATACATTGTTAGGATAGGACACAAGATTTTTTCTTTTTTAGAGTGTGAGGCAGTGCTGGGGGTTAAACCAAGAGACTTGTGCAGGATAGCAAACACTACCACTGAGATGCCCTCCAGCCTGTGTTTTACCTCCTCTAGTATGAAGCTGTGCAGTTTGACATGAATTGGAAAGTACCAGCTATCCTGTATTACGTCAAAAGGAACCTCAATTCCAGATACAACCTGAACAGTAAGTGATGTGGAGAGGCCAAAGGCTTAGGCAGTTTAAGTTAGACTTCAGGAGAAAACCTGGGGGATATTTCTGTAGTACTGAGGATTGGTAACTGGTGTTAATACTTCCAGGCATACTCAAGAAATTCCTGCTGATCAGATCTTAAGTTTAGAAGCTGGCTGGAGATGGTAATTCATGCCTGCAATCCCTGCCCTCAAATGGCTGTGGCAGGCCGGACTGTGGTGGTGCACACCTTTAATCCCAGCACTCAGGAGGCAGAGCCAGGTGGATCTCTGTGAGTTCGAGGCCAGCCTGGTCTACAGAGTGAGATCAAGGACAGGCACCAAAGCTACACAGAGAAACCCTGTCTCGAAACAAACAAACAAACAAACAAACAAACAAAGACTATGGCAGGAGGATTGACATGAGTTCAAGGACGACCTGGACTGCATAGTCAGCCTGGGCTATAGAGTGAGAACCATTTAAAAAAGACAACAGAATTAACTAAATAATTTTGAAGCTGGAAATTCTGAAGGTGGAGTAAGGAAGGACGGAGGAAGCTTTATAAAAATGGCTTAGGTTATAATTTTGATTCTAAACGTTCTTGTCCCCTTTTTGTGGTAGTTTGAGAATGGCCCCCACAGAATATCCTTTTTTTCAATGCCATTTATTGTAGTGTTTATCTATTGTTACTGGGTGTGTAGAGGCCAAGGGACAACTTTGAGGCATCAGTTCTCCCCTTCCAGGTTTGTGTGGATTCCAGACACCAAACTCAGGTTCTCAGGCTTGCGAAGCGAGTGCTTTACCCACTGCACCTGCCAGCTGGCCCCATGCCAGCCGTTATCCTCAATGGTATCTCTTCTTAGGGTTGAGCTCCCTCAGAAATACCAATTTGGTACCTTTAAACAGTAGTTTCTCTGTAGCTTTGTTTTTCTGGATTTTGTAAGCTAAGGTCCAAAGTAAAATCTTGCTCCCTCTTTTCCCATTTCTATCTTTTTCTTGGCCGACTTCTTGGTAATTCTCTGATTTGATCTGCTGTGTTACAGCAGACAATGGTATAGTCTCTCTGCAAATTTTTTATTACATTTTAATTTACTCTGTGTGTGTGTGTGTGTGTGTGTGTGTGTGGGTATGCGTATGCGCGCGCGTGCGTGTGCGCGTGCGCGCATTAGTATGTGTAACACACAGCATGAAGGGGACATTTGAGAGAGTAGGTCCTTTCCTTCCTCCATGTGGATTCTGGGGATCAACCTCAGGTGGTTAGACTTGGCAGTGAGTGTCTTTACCTGCTGAGCCATCTTGCCAGCCCAGATACACTCCTTTTACCCAATTTCTTTGGTTATCAAGAGATCACAGTATGGACCAGTGGCCTCTGGGCGGCCCTCGTGGGGTCTCCCCCAGTCCTTTCCCTAGCCTGGTCTTCTCTGCACTCTCTCCTTTCAGTCAAGAACCCGATCGAGGCCAGTGTGCTGCTGGCAGAAGCCTCGCTGGCGCGGAAGCAGCGGAAGACACACACGACCTTCATCCCCCTGATGCTGAGTGAGATGCCACAGGTCGGGGACCTGGTGGGCCTCGATGCTGAGTTTGTCACTCTGAATGAGGTACCACAGCCAAAAGGACGGGGCCGAGGGCAGACCTCTGCGGAGGGTGGGGACTTCTGAGCACTCCCCGGTGTCCACACTGACCCTTGTGACACAGGAAGAAGCAGAGCTGCGCAGTGACGGCACCAAGTCTACCATTAAACCAAGCCAGATGTCAGTGGCCAGGATCACCTGTGTGCGGGGCCAAGGGCCCAATGAGGGCATCCCCTTCATCGATGACTACATCTCTACTCAGGAGCAGGTACGAGGGGCCGCCGAAGCCAGGTCTGCTTGCATGGTGTCAGAACCCGGGGAGTGGCAGGAAGAGACCACACCTTCTCATGCCCTAGTGGTGTGTCTTCCTCTCTGTCCCTAGGTAGTAGATTACTTGACCCAGTACTCGGGGATAAAGCCAGGAGACCTGGATGCCAAAATTTCCTCCAAGCACCTCACAACTCTCAAGTCTACCTACTTAAAGCTTCGTTTTCTCATTGATATTGGAGTCAAGTTTGTGGGTCACGGTCTGCAGAAGGACTTCCGGGTCATCAACCTCATGGTTCGGATGGGATTTATTTAGGAGTGTTGTTGTTGTTTCTTGTTTTGTCTTTTGTTTGTTTTGACACAGGGTCTCACTGTGTAGCTGTGGCTGCCCTGTAACTAGTTATGTTGAGCAGGCTGGCTTCGAACTCAGAGATCCACCTGCCTTCTCCTGAGTGTTAGGATCAAAGGCATGCACCACCATGCCTGGCATGTTTTTCTTCTTTAATATACAGCCTTCTTTCCACCCAACCTGTTCCTACCACTCCCATGCACCATACATTTAAAAACAAAATTACATTTATTTAGTGTGTGTGTGTACTCATGCACACCTCCTGAGAGTACCACGTTGCATGTTTAGAGGTCAGAGGACAACTTGTGGAAGTGGATTCTCTCTTTCCATCATGTTGGTCCTGGGGATTGAACCCAGGTTGTCAGACTTGGTGACAATGCCTTTACCTGCTGAGCCATCTTGCTGGCCTAGGAGTTACTTTTGAGAGTGGGGTTCTCAGTGTATATATTTTGTATTAAGAGAATGGGAGCTTATGGATCATCTATCTTGAGTTTTTTGTTCTTTTGATCCCTGCCAGGTGCCCAAGGACCAAGTTCTTGACACAGTCTACCTGTTCCACATGCCCCGAAAACGAATGATTTCCCTACGATTTCTTGCTTGGTACTTTTTAGGTGAGCTGCTCTAGTGTGTGTGCCCTGTAGTACTGAAGAAGAGCAGGAAATGTCCGGGGCAGGGCATCTAGCCCAGTTAGGAGTGCTTGCCTAGCGTGCACAAAGCCCTTGGTTCAGGCCCCAGTACCACACGAGACTGGACATGGCGGTACATGCCTGCCTGTAGCCATAACTCAGGAGGTAGGCACAGAAGAAACACAAGTTCAGTGTTGGTCTCAGCTACATAGAATGAGTTCAAAACCAGCCTGGGCTACAGAAGACCTTGTCCAAAAAAAAAAAGAGCAGCTATATAAGTTTGAAGCCAGCCTGGGTCATATAGGAGATACTGTCAACAAGGACTGGAGAGATGGCTTAGCAATTAAGAGCACTGGCTGCTCTCCCAGAGGTCCTGAGTTCAATTCCCAGCAACCACATGGTGGCTCACAAGCATCTACAGTGGGATCTGGTGCCCTTTAGACAGAGCACTCACATGTAAAAAATTTAAAAAAAAAAAAAAAGTTTTGCCAGGCGGTGTGGAGCACACCTTTAATCCCAGCACTCAGGAGGCAGAGGCAGGCAAATCTCTGAGTTGGAGGCCAGCCTGGTCTAGGAGTTCCAGGACTGTTACACAGAGAAACTTTGTTTCAAAAAAACAAAACAA
>CABHPQ010111268.1:0-10652 GCA_902168405.1 Peromyscus aztecus
CGTGGACTTTTCAAAGGGTGTGGAGCTCGTCTGCAACCCCAGCATTCGGAGCGGAAGCAGAAGCGTTAGGAATTCAAGGGGATTTCCAGCTTCAGAGGGAACTGGAGTCTAGCCTGGGCTACATGACACTCTATTTAAAAAAGGGGGGAAAGCCCTGACATAATACTTATGAAAGGACAGTGTGTGAGAGAGAAGGAGTGAAAACTGATTCCCTTCTCAACAAGCCTCAAGAGCATAGCTTTACCCCTGTCCTCCACAGTGTTGGCATATAGTACCTCCAAGTAAATATTGTCATCTTTTAATGATAAGTAGAAAATGTTATAGAAATGTTTTTCATATGAAACTTTAATCTTTGGATATACAATAAAAAAATTAGCTAGGGCTGACAATATAGCTCAGCAAGGACACGTTTGCCACAAAAACCTGTTGACCTGATTTCATTCCCTGGGACCCGTGTAAATGTGGAAAGAGGGAACTGACTCCACAGTGTTGTCCTCTGACCTTCAGACATGAGCACATTAATGTGCACACACACACACACACACACACACACACACACGCACGCACGCACGCACACGCACACGCACAAATAATAATAATGATATAAAATACATTTTGAGGGCCAGAGAGATTGCCCAGTGGTTAGGAGCATGTGTTGCTCTTGCAGGGGACCGAGTACAGTCCCAGCCCCCATGTCACATGACTCTCAGCTGCCTGTAGCCCCAGCTCTAGGGAGATCATGCCTCCACAGGGCCCCTGCACCCCCCTGCACATACATACACACACATAATTAAAAATAAAGTCTTAAATAATAATAATAACTAAATTTAACTTAATTGTACCATATATTAAGTGTTGAAGTATACTCTGAAGGTACAAATATTAAAACAGTTTGGGTACTACTTTTTTTGAGCAGCAGAAGGCGCAGAGGTCAACCCAAACCTGTCACAGAACTTAGTGTGGGAACAAGCTGTCATTGTAGCCATCAAGGCAAAGGTCTAATAACTAGTACAGCAGCAGTTAACTGTCTAGAAAGGCTATGCTCAGAGCTTTCCTTAGTCTCTGCCGAGTATCTTCCCATTGATTGACACTTGAATATTAAATCGACAATGCATGAAGAATGGACAAGGTCAGCTTTTTAAAAGATGTGTTTATTTTATGTGTATGAATATTTCACCTGTGTGCATGTGTGTGTACTGTGTGCTGCCTGGGGCCCACAGAGGTCACTAAAGGGCATCAGATCCCCTGGAACTGGAGTTTCACATGGTTGTGAGCCACCCTGTGGGTGCTGGGAACTAAACTTGGGTTCTCTGCAAGAGCAGCAAGTGTTCTCAACCACTGAGCCATCTCTCCTCCAGCCCCCAGGCCGGTTTTTTAGTGTAGTTTCAGAGTAGAAAGGTTTTCTTAGTGTTAAAGGCACCAAGTCCAGAAACCATGAAGTAAAATTTTGCTACATTTGGATAAAAATCCAAATAAAAATAGCAAAATAAAAAATAAAAATTAGAAATTCTGGAAAAAATAATATTATGATACATGTCCGAGAGCCATAAAGAATTCTAACATAAAAAAATTTTACGGCCATCTAGCAAAAGGCCAAATTTAATAATTCACCAGGTCAGAGAGAGCAGAGGAAGCTGTCATGTGGCTATCTATCATTGATGTAAAAGGATTGATTTCTGTGAAGAATAATTTGGTATGTGCCATGGATTTCATCAATAAGGGCTCATCTTCCTGGGAGAAGTTCATGTGCACACAGCACATTTCAGAGCATTGCTTGTAATTATAAAGGATGTGGAACATTCCAGGTACCCTCCAGTCAGAAACTGGCTGAGTATATTGTGGTGTACTCTCATGATGGAATAGTAAGTACTTGTTGTAGGTCACGCTGGAGGCTCGCTGCTTTACGGTGGATAAATCTCTAAGATATCTCTGTTAAGTGAAAACATTAAAGTTCAGAATCATATGTGTCTTATGATTCCACTTGCATGGGGAAACTGAATTATAAAATATTTATAGATGAATTAAACTTCAAATTGTTTGAGCAATGGTAGCTTGCATTATGGTGAAAGAGAAACATTAGATGGTTGCTGTGGGATGTTCTGTATGGCAAATGTGTTGCTAATAAAACAGATTGGCCAGTGGCTAGGCAGGAAGTATAGGCGGGACTAACAGAGAGAATTAAAAGAACAGGAAGGCGGAGGGAGTCTCTGCCAGCCACCGCCAGGACAAGCAGCATGTAAAGATGCCGGTAAGCCATGAGCCATGTGGCAAGGTATAGATTTATAGAAATGGATTAATTTAAGATATAAGGACAGTTAGCAAGAAGCCTGCCATGGCCATACAGTTTGTAAGCAATATAAGTCTCTGTGTTTACTTGGTTGGGTCTGAGCGGCTGTGGGACTGGCAGGTGAAAGAGATTTATCCTGACCGTGGGCCAGGCAGGAAAACTCTAGCCACAGATGGTACCAGACAATAGACTGGTCAGGGTCTTCATTGCAAACAACTGAAACCAATTCTAGCTAACTAGTAGAAGAGAGACGCATTGAGCTAATGAGGAGATTGTTACTTTAATAGTGTGTGATGCTTTAGACATGCTCTTGGGGCAGCATGTCTTTATTAACTCTTATTACTGTGAACTCTGCTTCTGGTTTTGTTTGTTTTTGTTGGTGTTGGACAATTACTCTGAAGTCAGCTAGCGTCCTATATTAATTTTTAAAGATTACTATTTAAATTATGGCACTAAATTAAATTATAAAAATTAGATTCTCTTGTAGAACTCTAATGTCTTTGAATATATCTCCGCATAGTCCTGTTTGAGAAACATTCACAGTATAAAGAGATTGTTTTCATGGATACAGGATAAGAAGTGCGCATGTGCAGAAGCACCATGAGGTTAGAGCCGCAGCTGTGAGGAACCTGGCCAAGGCTGCACTCTGTACTCGGTTCGTATGCCATTTGCAGTATTTCCACTGAATGGTCAGGATGAGTTTGAAAGGCCGTGTCTGATCCCGAAAATTTTGCAACTCACAGAGGCACCTGCTAGTCCAAGAGCCCCATCAGAAATAATTCTCTCAAACATAATCCTAGTGGGCCTTGTGAAATGCAGACTAGCCACTACCAACACACCTTGCCGGGCTGCTGGGTGTGATCAAGTCTAAGAACTCTTAGAATGTTCTTTTCTGTTAAGCAGAAACTGCACATTTCTTAGACATCTACTGTTAAATCTTTCAAACTGGAAGTGATGGATTACATATAAATGACTTTTTCTATGATTTTATACATGGAGGTAGAGCATGACAAAGCTATTTCAATGACCATGCTGTACATTAAGTTAACAGTGATGTTTTAAAGCTTTGGTCTTTTTTTTTCCCAGTAAATGGTCTCACAAAATATATAGAGATAATATTTTTAAGAACAGTGAGTGATTATTTTTGTCCCTCATTCTGAATTTGTATAGCACTGTTAGAGAAATATTCGTAGTTAACTAATCCATGACCCATCTTTTCATAATAAGGACAATGTTAGAGAAATATTT
The DNA here is from genome assembly GCA_902168405.1 of Peromyscus aztecus. Classification (NCBI taxonomy): domain Eukaryota; kingdom Metazoa; phylum Chordata; class Mammalia; order Rodentia; family Cricetidae; genus Peromyscus; species Peromyscus aztecus. The sequence goes on from CABHPQ010111268.1 coordinate 3,536, forward strand.
TTAAAGCAATTATTTCTGGTGACATAAACAGTATAAATTACCAGAACTTCAAATACTGCTCTCAACGAATATGTAAACATGTGTGTGAACAGTCCTTTAAAACAACCGGGAAGAGTCAGGATTGTGTCATCCTTGGGCTGGCGTTAGAGAGACCAGTCGTTGTGGCACCATGTCTCATGACTTGCACTGTGTTTCATTATTGTTCGTCTTTATGGACCAAATGCTGTTTTCCTTATGACATTTTTATTAAGGCATTGTCTTGGCCTTTGCATGTATATGTGTGTGCAATGCACACGTGTGTGGGAAACCCTTTTCTGGATGCAAGTGCTGTGTATGAAGTTGCCTGAGGCTTAGAAGACGGGGCGCTAAGCCTCTTTTTAGTGATATGATACAGTTTTCTCTTCTCCTTCAACTTATCCCCTAAATACGTGTCAAAGGAAGTAGTTGAAAATGAGTAGCTAAATGGATACTAATCGTTAGCAATGAAAAGACAATTTAGAATTCATTTCAGTATCATTTTAGTACTTTATAAAGACAAATATGCTTTTATTTGAATGCTTTACCTCTTAAGTTGGCATTAAAATATACTTCAGCCTTTTAATGGTAGCAGATATTTAAGATAATTATATATGTATACACACACATATACACACACGTACACACACACGTGTGTGTTTGCATGGGAGGGGAGCACTGGGTATTTTGTCCATGCCAGGCAAAGTACTTCTCCAATGAACTATATTCTCAGACACTAAAGTTTTCTCTCTTGAGAAATGTATAGCTTATGAAAGGGCATATTTTCTTCAGTAGCCATAATGAAAGCCTAACGTAAAATCAGTGCAATTAAACTTTAGACATCACAGCGACTGTCATTGTATTAGACACAAAGTAAGTGCAATTAAACTTCGGAGCAGTGATTCTCAACCCTCCTAATGCTGTGACCATTTAACACAGTTCCTCATGCTGTGATGACCCCAACCATACAATTATTTCAGTGCTACTTCATAACTGTAATTTTGCTACTGCTATGAATTGTAATATAAATATCTGATCTCTGATATGCGACCCACAGGTTGAGATCCCCTGCTTCAGACGTACGCAGTGACTGCCATTGTACCAGATAATAGAGCCATCTTCATCCCAAAACTTCTAGAGTATTTCTTTACTCTTCTGTAGAAAAAAACAACCTATAAAACCCCATCATTCTTACGGCTCTAATGGCCTTATACTTCTTGAGATGGGAAGAAGTCAGAAGTTTATTATTTACTTTTAATTAGAGCAAAAGCGCTGAGATGTTTATCCAAGTTGACTGCTTCAAACAACAAAATCTCATCAATATTCTACCTTAAAAGACTAAAGGTTAGATGCCGGGAACCCAGTCAGTGTGGCCCAGCACGGGGCCCTTAGCGCACTTCCCAGCACCAAACAAAGGGCGACAGCAAACCCCCCTGTAGTTAGATGCACATTGTTCGTGGTCTGTGTGGCTACATTGCATTTATGATGCACTGCTATTTTTAAGGATTTTTTTCAAGTTTTAAGTGTGTGTGTGTTTGTGTATGTGTGTTATGCAGGTGCACATGGGAGCATGCACATGGGAGTGCAGGTAGCTGCAGAGTCCAGACAAGGGTGTGAGACCCCTTAGAACTGGATTTGTTCGTGGCTGTCAGCAGCCCCATTCTGGAAACTGAACCAGGGCCTCTGCAGGAGCAGTACATGCTCTTAACCCCCAAGCCATCACTTCAGCCTCTTGAGTTACTGTCGTGAATCAGTCCTTATACCTGCATTGGTTGATATATATACATCTATATCTATATTTAATATGCACATGTGATGTTCACATGCTATGGATATGAGGGTCATTTATTTTTACATACTTAAGGCCAAATCTTCTAATAATTTTATCATTTTTAATGGTTTTCACTTGATTTTTGAGTCTTTGAAGCAAAACAAATTGTACCCTTTTTAAACAATGATATTTTCTCTTTTGGACTTTGGTAGTTTTCATTTCCTTTCCCTTTTCCAGGTTTGTTGTTAGTTTCCAGAACCAGGGTTCACAGCTAGGGGAAGCCTAACTCTCCAGCAGGTAACGCCTGAGGACATTTCTGTTCTGGTACCTTCTGTGTGTGACAGGGATTCTCGTGGCTTCTTGTGCCAGGAGCCATGAATGTGTTCTGCACAGGACACCCCCAGTAAAGAGTTCTCTCACACAGATGCCATAATGCCCATATGGAGAATTCTAGAACCGTGTCCAATTATTAGTGATTATGGGCATTGTTAATGTGAAAGCTTTTCAAATCCTGCAAAGATGCCAGTCTAAACAAGCATCCAAATTCCTATGTGTTTTCAGTTTTCCCAAGTGCTTTTCCTATTCCTATGAAAGCCATCTTGGCTGGCTGTGGTGGCCACACATTTAATCCCAGCAGGCCAGCAAAAGCAGGCATATCTCTGTGAGTTTGAAGCCAGCCCAGTCTACAGAGCGAGGTCCATCCAGGCTAGCCAAAAGTAGTATCTTCTCTTCCCTCCGTGCCTAGTAAGTGAATATTTATTGTGCGATTCTGCAGTCTTTCCCATCCCCCATCTCCCCACTGTGTCTGACACGCCAGTCCCCACATGTGCTTCTCAGCGCTGATTCTCTGTTGATCTGCATGATTTCCTTTCTCAGTTCTAGGTGTGAGCGTTTCAGAAAATGACCTGTACTTTCTTATGTATTCAAAGATACTGAAAATAACATTTAAATGGCCTACATGTGAAACCTTCTAAACCTGAGGCTTTGGGGAAAGCTAAGCTTGAGCAACCTTCTGTTTATGATTTAATAAGTGGTTTGTTTAGTTTTCAATGGCCTTAGAAGCCAAGTTTCATAAATTATATTTTCTTAGAAAATTGTTCAATCCATGGTTTTAAACTTACTTAGATACAACTGACTGAAGTAGTTGATTACTCTCTTAGTTTCTTACAAGTCTTCAGTTCCTAAATGTATCTTTTCCACTAATTTCTTGACTATACTAGATAATTTTGTAGTTGTTCTTGTTTTGTTTTTTGAGACAGGGTTTCTCTGTATAACAGTCCTGGGTATCCTGGAACTCACTCTGTAGACCAGGCTAGCCTCTAACTCACTGAGATCTGCCTACCTCTGCCTCCCAAGTGGTGGGGTTGAAGGTATGCACCACCACTGCCTGGCTGTAAACTAGATAATTTTTATGTGTGGTGCATGCATGTGTACACGTTCATGTGTGTATACATGTGTATGCAGATGTACTCAAAGGCTAGAGACTGGTGTCAGGTGTGTTCTTCAATTACTCTCCACCATATTTTTTGAGACAAGGTGTAGTCAGACATTTCTCTACTGCCTGCCAGTTCCCAAATAACCATTCAGAGGGTTAATTTTTTATATATGCTCAGCCAATAGCTCAGGCTTGTTATTAGCTAACTCTTACACTTAAATTAACCCAAAATTCTTAAGTCTTAACTGTGTTTAGCCACATGACATTCTCATCTTGCTTCTCTGTGTTTGCCAGTGACTGACTCCGTCCTTCCTCTTCCCAGAATTCTCCTGGTCTGGCTCTTGCACTCAATCTCTTCCTGCCCAGCTATCAGTCAGTCAGCTTTTTATTAGCAAATGAGAGTAATACATATTCATAGTGTAGAAAAGGGTTGTTCTACAGCACAAAGTCTCTCATTGAACCCGGTACTTACTGATTGGTTAGGCTGACTAGCCAGTCTGCTCTAGGGATCCTCCGGTCTCTCTTCCCTTCCCCCAACCACCCATGTTGAGGTCACAGATGTGTGTTCATACCATCATACCCTCCTTCTTTGTGAGTCCTGGGCACCCCTACTCAGGTCGTAGTGCCGGGACAGCCAGGACTACACAGAGAAACCCTGACTCAAACACACACCCAAAAGTTTTACCCCAAGGGCAATCTCCTTGTTCCTAGACTGGATGATAATTCTTTAAGTGAGCTCTTGGATTGGATTGATTTTTCTGGCTTATGACTTAGTAATTCCTTCCCTCCTTCCTTAGAGCACTGACTTCCTGTCATTGCTCTGGGTGGATGCTCACACCACTGGTTTTCACCTTTGTATTTGTTAAGATAACTGAATTACTTACATTAATATAGATGTTGAAGACTGCTCTCTTTCTCTGCCCTGTGCTTGAAACGTATCCTGTAGGTCATACAAAGCTTCTGACATTGCTGATCTGAACTGGTCTGCATCTGTTAGCCATCTAAGTGGTAGTTTTTATCATTTTATTTTCACGTAAGCAGATAATGTCTATATTTCTGCTTTTGTGGGTTTATAATTAAAGAACATTTGATGGTAAGTCTGTCGACTTATATCTAGGTGATCTTTTCTGTTTCATGGTTCTGTGTCTTTTTATGCCAATACCATGTGGTTTTGATTACTTTGATTTTGTAATTTGACTTTAAATCAAGAATGTGATACTTCCAATATTTTTCTTCTTGCTCAAGAGTCTTTAGATATTCAAATTTTCCGTAGTTCCATATAAACTTCAGGATCTTATTTCTATTAAAAATACCATTGTTACTATGGTGATTTGAATGAGATGTGTTCCTCCTAGGCTCAGGCATTAGAATACTTAGTTCCCAGTTGGTGGTGCTGTTTGGGAGGTTTAGGGGGTGTGGCCTTGCTGGAAGTATGTCCCTGGAGGCTGGGCATTGAGAGTACAGCCCCACCGGTTTGTTTCCTCTGTTTCATGCTTACAGCTGAGATGTGGTCTCTCAGCTTCCTGTTCCTATCGCCATGCCTGCCGCTTGCTGCCATGCCTCCCCACCATGGCCTTTTGTCCCTTTGGAACCATAAGCCAGGATAAACACAGAATAAACACACTTTCTGTAAGTTGCTTTTGGCCATGGTGTTTTATCACAGCATCATAAAAGTAACTAATTCTTGTGTTGGTGCTAAGAGTGGATTGTTGCTCTGAAGAACCTGTCATCCCCCCACCGCCCCCATCCGGGGAATGTGGAAGGCTTTGGAACTTAGGCCTAGAAAAGTGGTTGGATGCTGTAAGCAGAGCCTGATGGACCAGCCTAGTGGGATCCTGAATGACAGTGGTGCTGAGAGCCAGGTGGACTGTGAAGGGATGCCGGGCTCAGGAGATTTCAGAGAGAAGCAAGGGCTTTAACAGCAACTTGGCTAGAGACCATTCCTGTGATACTCTAGCAAAGACTCCGGATGCCTTCTGTCCCTGTGAGAACTTGCTTGAGGCTTTAAAAAAAAAAAGGAGTAATTTCTTTAGTGAAGGAAATTTCGAGACTATTTAGTGTTGAGTTTGTGATATGGTTATTACTGACGACGCTTCTGCAAGTGTACAGTGAAAAGAGCAATGGGGCAGAAGGAAATAGAAATGTAGCCCTCAAAGAGAGAAAGAGCCCTGGGAAGTTTAATGTTTTCTCGTCAATTACATCAGTACTTAGCATGACTACAAGTATAGTTCTGAACATAGTAAAGAATTTGATCCTTTAGTGGATGACTGACCACTAACATGCATGTCTTAATTATCTTTAACAGTTTGCAACGTTAGAAATTTTTATAAGATTAGAATTTGCAGCTTTATCTCTATTAAGTCTGGGCCTTAAAAAAATAACAGTTTCTGAACTGAGGCTCTTGGTATCAAAATCAAACTTTAAATAATTAGTACAGTCCACAGGGAATCTGGCGACTTTACTCTCCTGGTGGTTTCATAGTCACCATTGCAGAATGTAAGAGTTGCTTACATGACGCAGTGATCGAAATAGCTAAAGCTTAACAAAGTTAGCAAAGAGAAGGATGCTATGTGTACATGCTTCAGCCTGAATAGACCTTAGGTAAGGAGAGACAGTCTCTAAGCCAGTGGTTCCCAACCTTCCTAATGCTGTGACCCTTCAACATAGTTCCCATGTTGTGGTGACCCCCAACCATAAAATTATTTCATTGCTACTTCATAACTGTAATTTTGCCACTGTTATGAATTGTAATGGGAACATCCAATGTGCAGATGGTCCTAGGCTACCCCTGTGGAAGGGTCTTTCAACCCCCAAAAAGTTGTGACCCATGGGTTGAGAACCACTGCTCCAAGCTCTTTGCCATCCTGCTCTTCGTCCTGCTACATCATGAGATAAGAGTATACCAGGTTCTTGTGTTCATGTTTGGCACTCATAGCTCTGGCCCTAACTCTTTAGCCTTTTATGTATATATATGTATGTATGTATGTATGTATGTATGTATTTATTTTTTTAAGATCACATTTAATAATATAAAACATTTTCTAAACTTAAAAGTCCCAAACCTTATAAATTGGAACATTTTCAAAGCTGTTCTTTAAAAAATATCCAGGTTTTTTTTTCTTAATTTTTTTCTGTTAAACTAAAAATTTCCTCTTAAAGTTTAAAATCTTTTAACGGTGTGTTCTTGTAATATCAAAAAATAAAGTACCTTTTCTACTTCAGGATACAGAGCACAAACATAATCTGCATAAGGTAAATCCAAGCTCTAAAAATGCAAACAGTTCAGTGCTCAACATCTGGGATTCATTCATAACCCCCTGGGTTTTTCCAAGGGCCTTGGGTCTCCTCTCTAGCCCCAGTCTCAGCAGCATATACATAGCCTGCCTTCTAGGTCCCAGCCGGCTTCATGTCACTGTGGCTGGTGTTTCTGGTGACTATCACATGGTACTGGCGTCTCCAAAACTGCCAGAGTCCTTTTCCTGGGCTCTGTCTTTTTTTTTTTTGTTGTTTGTTTTTTGAGACAGGGTTTCTCTGCGTAGCTTTGAGCCTTTCCTGGATCTCACTTGGTAGCCCAGGCTGGCCTCGAACTCACAGAGATCCGCCTGGCTCTGCCTCCCGAGTGCTGGGATTAAAGGCGTGCGTCACCACGCCCGGCATTCCTGGGCTCTCTTTAGGAACTCCAGACTTGCCACATAGTGACAAGCCTCAGCTGTTCCCTGTGACTCCTCCATGTCTTTAAAATGAATACCACCTGGGTGACTCTTATTGTTGGTTTTAAACACAGCGCTTTTACCATTCGAGAAAGGTCAGAGGCACTATAAAACCCAGTATCAGAGTTTTATTGGTGGGGGGACAGAAGAGAGTGGCCATGCCTGGGGCAGAGACACGTGCGGGGG
>CABHPQ010111278.1:0-13000 GCA_902168405.1 Peromyscus aztecus
CCTTCCTGGGTTTTTTACTCCTAATAAATCTCTTGTGTGAGGTATTCCTTGGATCCCAACTGCCAGGATATCTTTCCATCTGAGCTGTAACACTTACAAAGGGAGTCCTTGGCTACACCCTCCATACCAGCTTGGGCTACAAGAGAGCCTGTCTCAAAAATATAAAACAAGTCAGGCAGTGCTGGCACTCAGGAGGCAGAGGCGGGCGGATCTCTGTGAGAACAGCTTGGTCTAGAGTGAGTTCCAGGGCAGCCAGGACTACACAGAGAAACCCTGTCATGACAAACCAAACCAAACAACAAAAACCCAAAACAATACAAAAAACACCACAAAACACTGAAGGCAAGCATGGCTCAAACCTGTAATCCCAGCACTACAGAGGCTGAGGCAAGAGAATTGCCTTGAGTTCAAGACCAGCCTGGGCTATAGTATGAGATCCTAAATCAACCAAAGCAGTCTAGAAAAAGAAAATCCCACTGACAAACTATGTTTAAGAGGGCTGGGGATGTGGCTCAGTGGTTAGTGTTTGCCTGCTGTGCATGAGCAAAAAAAAGAAAAAAAGAAAAAAAGTACCACAGAAATGATAATAGCAAGCCCCTAGAGATCCTCCTGTCTCCTTGCAGCCACACTTAGCTTTTTAGGTGGGTCTCAGAAATTTGAACGTAGATCCTTTTGCCTTCAAAACAAGAGCTCTTACCCACTGAGCCATCCTCCAGCCTGATTTTAAACTATTTTTACTACACATGAATTTTGACTTCCATATTACATGAGGTCAGGTAGGAATTTTCCACTTGTGCTATTTTCAAGCATAAGATTTGGGAGCTTTTAAAAATTTATATGTTCAGATTGAAACAGTTCAAGTTACAGTTACATTTGCTAAGGGACAAATGAAAAGTTAGACCAGGAAAGGTGAGAATCCTTCCCGTAACCAATCTGTGTTCAATACCTTATCCACATCATCTTCCTTTTCTGTGAATTGGGGTATAGTGATAAGATGATGGTTATAAAGATCAAAGAACACTTATGTAATCATTACCTAGTCCGCAGGCAGTAAGAGTAATTAGCCTAATTGCTGAGTACACAAGAGACAGTCATCCATGACACCTCGGGTATTTTTTTGGTGGGGACACCAAGATAAACTTGGTGGCAGCTGTTTTCCACCAGCAGTGTGGGACAGTGCTTTCCTCTCCTGAGGAAACTGCTCCTTTGCTGCTCGCTCATCACCAGGTATGTCTGAATCTCTTCCTCTACTGTAGTCAGAGGGAATGATAGAACAGTCTGTCTGCTCTTCCTTTGTGTATGTAGTCACACACATAGTTGTTTTGCTTGTTTGGTGGTGGTGAAGTCTGTATGTGAAGTTTGAGCTTGTCTGAGCCCAGACTTACTATAGGATCTGTAGCCAAAGATGACTTGAACCCCTGATCCTCTTGCCTCCACCTCCCACGTGCTGGGATTATAGGTGAGAGCCACCAAGCTTAGCTATACGTATTTGTGTGCATAACCCCTACCCCCATCAGCATTTTTATAGTTTACTAAATTAGAGAATGTGCCATATTAGCTGCTGAAAATACCATTTGGCAGTAAGCACACTTGAGCTGTAAAGAACAGTTATTAAGTCAGTATCAGAAAGTTCCAGCGTCTGCTATCCCTAGTAAATGGAAACCGGAATATGATTTAAATTCAATCACACCATGTGCGATGCCGATCAATCGTCACCCGCTCTCCCTCTTCTAAGCTAGCATGATGAGAAGTGAGGATGGTAATTTCACTCTCTGGTTTTTTATTATTGCAGGGGAAAGAGTGGATGCAGTCTCCCACTACTGCAGGTTATATAAACTAATTTGCCTTTGGGGAAAACACAAGGGTTAAATACACACTAAGACAATGCGTGAACCTTGACCTGGGAAAACCCTTCTTGATCAGAGTCTCCCCTGCCAGGTAAGCATTAGTGATTCCTTTCTAATCATTAAAATAATTAAATATAATAACTAAGATGACAGTGCTAAGGGATTCCTAAAGATTCCTCACATTTTTCATTGTTAAGGCATATATTTCTTTTTAATTTTAGATTGTTTTATGTACTTTATGCCTAAATGTATGCATGTATACCATATGTGTGCCTGGTACCTTTAGAGGTCAGAAGGTAGCAGATCCCCTGGAACTGGAGTTAGGGATAGTTGTGAGCTACCATGTGCATGCTGGGAATTGAACCCAGGTTCTCTGCAAGAACAGCAACTGTTCTTAACCTGTGAACCCTCTGTCCGTCCCCTGGCTTTTTTTTTTTTTTAATAATTTCCCATAGCTAGGCAGGGTACAGCTCAGTGGTATCCCTAGCACCAGACACACATGCTCGCACACACATGCACACATACAAATAACTCCCTAGAAATTGAAATTAGCCCTCTAAAGCTAGTAGTCACTAAATGAAACATTAACATCCTAACAAAAACCACGATGAACCAAGAGGATGAATGTTTTATTTGTTTCTCACTGTGCGGCAAAGCCAGTGCCTCACAGTGGGAAAATAATGGCAGTCAACGCAGCACATGGTAAAAACAAGGCAGTACTTTCCTTCATCTGACACTGTACAATACGTTCCTATGCTCCCAGGCATTGCCAGTGAGAAGACACATTAAGTCTTGACCAAAATCCAGTGGTGGATATGGGCAAGTTACAATATTATGGGAGATTTACAACACTGTTATCCTGCATTATGGAATTCTTAGAATCACTAGGTCGGGTCTCACCATGTAACTCTGGCTGGCCTGGAACTTGTTAGTAGACCAGGCTGACCTCGAACTAACAAGAGATCTGCCTGTCGAGTGCTGGGATTAAAGAGTAGTTCATCACCAAACCCAGCTTTATAACCATTTTTTACCATAGATGATCTCAAGAATGCTAAACACCAGAGCTTAACCCCTAGTCTAAATACCTAGTATGGGCATTATTAAAAACATGTACATTGTGTTTATCTGTACCCATCAGGAAGTTGGGTTTTTTAAGTAGCACTGTCGAGAATAGTTTCTTTCCATCAGTATTGCTAAAAGTTATTTCAAATCTTCTATTCTCCACTAATTTAAGACAAGCATGCTGGAGCAGGTTACTTCCCAGTTTTATTTGGGAGTGGTGGTGCAATGTTCACTCCTCAATGGATTTCACATATTTCTCATATGCTTCTTCACTCATTAATTCATCCAGCTCTGAAGGGTCACTCAGTGCCATCTTGATCAGCCAACCTGTAACCAAAACAAAATTTCATTTCAAATTGCCTTTTTCGAAAGTAAAACTCCAGCTCCAGGGGATTCTATGCCCTCCTTGGCCTCTGAAGGCACCTGCAGTCAAATGTAAGTATCCTTACACAGGATATATATAAATATGATATATATATATTTTTAATTACAATATTTTTAATAACATCTTGGGGCTGGGGAGGTGATGGCTCAGTAGTTAAGAGTACCTGTACATACACACATACAAATTTAATTTATATTTTTAAAAAAGGCATACCAAACACTATAACTATTAGGGTGTAGATGAATTTCTAAACAGTCTTATTAAGTAAGAAACACAGAGCCAAATACAGGGGTGAAAGCCGTAGCGATCAGAGAAATAGTGAGAGCCAGCAGCTAACCTTAGCTCACCACGCCACTGTAGCTCTTCTTCCTGTCTAACCTGCACCTTTATTGCCTTGCTGTTCTGCCCTCTCATTGGCTCTTAGCCCAGCTACCTCACTTCCTTGTCTGTACAGACCTCCAGGTCTCTATGGTTGGTACTGGGATTAAAGGTCACCACGCTTGGTTTTTCCCTAGTGTGTCCTTGAACACACAGAGACTCTGCTTGCCATGTGATCAGATTAAGGGTATGTGCTACCACTCCTTGACTTTTGTTTATGGCTGGCTATGTCCTCTGATCTCCAGGCAAACTTTATTTATTAACATACAAATAAAATATCACCACATTTCAGCACAAATAAAATATCACCACATTAGGGCAGTAGAAAGACCCAGAGCCAGACATGGTGACACACCTCGAATCCCAGCACTTGAGAGGCAGAGGTAGGCAAATCTCTGTGAGTTTGGCACTAGCAAGGGCCATATAGAGAGACCCTGTCTCAAACCACCCAAATCCGCCCCCCAACAACAACAATAAAAACAAAAAACAAAAAAAACAAAAAAAAAAAAAGAGAGAGAGAGAGAGAGAGAGAGAGAAAGCCCTAGAAAGTATGAAGAGCAAGGAGCAGGTCAAAGAGAACTACAACCAAATCCTAATGTTGCCACTTATTGACTCTCTGAGCCTCCAGTTATACTTTTGGGGTCCTCCATTCATCTATAACATGGAGAAAACTGCAGCTGGCCTTCTTCACTGGGTTAGTGTAGGGCTGCGATCCTGAGCAGCAACATACCGTCTTCATAACAGGATTTGTTGACGAGCCCTGGGTTTTCTGCAAGCGCTTCATTGACTTCTGTTACCTCTCCTGACAGAGGAGAGTAGAGTTCACTGGCAGCCTTCACACTCTCCAGAGCACCAAACTCATCTAAAAGGAAACAGTGAAAGAAAATAGTTAACATCAGGTCCGTGACTAAAATCCAAAATGTGGCCAGGAGTGGTGGCCCACCTTTAATCCAGTACTTGAGACAGACAGGAGGATCTCTGTGAATTTGAGACCAGAGTGAGTTCCAGACCAGCCAGGGATACATAGTGAGATGCTGTCTAAATGAACAACAAAAAAAAAGTAGACACTATGGTGAGGGATGTAGCTCAATGGATACAGCACTTGCCTAGCATGCATAAGGCCATGGGTTCAGTCCCCGGTACTGCATACACCTGGGTTGGTGGTGACACCTGCAATCACAGTACTGGGGAGACAGAGGCAAGAGAATCAGGAGTTCAAGATCACCCTCAGCTATACAGGAAGAGGCTAGCCCGAGCTACGGAAGATCCTGTCTCAAAAAAATAAACCTTAAATTTTTATTTTAAAATAAAATCTCAAACCAAAAAACTTTAGAAAAAAAGACCCCTTGAGATGGCTCAGTAGGTAAAGGTGCTTGCTGCTAAGCCTGAAGACCTGAGTTCAATCCTCAGCACCAAGGTACAAGGAGAGAACCATCTCTTAAAAGTTGTCTCCCCCGGGGCTGGAGAGTTGGCTCAGAGGTTAAGAGCACTGACTGTTCTTCCAGAGGTCCTGAGTTCAATTCCCAGCAACCACATGATGGCTCACAGCCATCTATAATGAGATGTGATGCCGTCTTCTGGCTTGCAGGCATACATGCAGACAGAACACTGTATAACATAATAAATAAATAAATCTTTAAAAAAAAAAAAGTTGTCTCCCTGTCACCCTCCCCAATAAATAATGTTATAAAACAATTTAAAGACAAACTAAAAAAGTGGCCACCTCCTAAAAAAGTGGCCACCTCCCATACAGTCATGCTAAAAAATTTTCTTCCTTCCTTCCTTCCTTCCTTTCTTTCTCTTTTCTTTTCAGTTTTTTTTTTTTTTTTTTGGTTTTTTCGAGACAGGGTTTCTCTGTGTAGCTTTGCGCCTTTCCTGGAACTCACTCTGTAGACCAGGCTGGCCTTGAACTCACAGAGATCCGCCTGGCTCTGCCTCCTGAGTGCTGGGATTAAAGGCGTACGCCACCACCGCCCGGCCTTTTTAGTTTTTTGAAAAAAGGTTTCTGTGTAATCCTGGCTGTCCTGGAACTCAGAGATCCACCTGCCTCTGCCCACCGAGTGCTGGGATCAAAGGTGTGTGCCACCACGGCCCAGCGCTGAATTTCTTTATTTAAACTATAGGTTCTGTTAGGTTTGTATGAGAAAGGGATAAGTGGCTGCTACAAAGTGAACATACACATTCTGCACACGGTGAATGGCAAACGACGGTGTGTCTGAACACCAGTGTGCTGATGTTCTGGAAGACATAATTCTTTCAGTTTATTAGCCATACACGGTGTCACATATACTGGTCTCTGATGGAGCCGTAAACCTTGTGTACACAGGACATCACCCAAGGGACTTGGGAAGGCTGAAATGACTGTGCCAAGATTTTAACTACAGCTCACCCCAAGGGAGACTGCATTTTAGAGTAAAGATTAGCTAGTAAAATGGAAGCCAAGTGTCTTAGTTACTGTTTTATTCCTGTGAGACACCATGACCAAGGCAACTTATAAAAGGAAGCATTTAACTGAGGGCTTGCTTACAGAGGGTTGGTCCATTATCATCATGGCGGGGAGGGTGGTAGCATGCAGGCTTGCATGGTGCTGGACCAGTAACTGAGAGCTCACATCTGATCCACAAGTTGCAGGTCAAGAGAGAAGACAGGCCTGGTATGGGCTTCTGAAACCTCACAGCTCACCCCCAATGACACACATCCTCCAAAAAAGCCACACCTCCCAATCCTAGACAAACAGTTCCACTAACTGGGGACCAGGCATTCACACCATACGAACTTATGGGGGCCATTTTCATTCATACCACCACACCAAGCTTATACCTTAAGAACCTAGAAAAGAGCCAAGCATAGTGGCACACACCTCTAATCCCAGAACGAGGGAGGCAGAGGCGGGTGGATCTCTGTGAGTTCAAGGTCAGGCAGGACTACACCGTGAGACCTGGTTTTGTTTTAATTCATTTTATTAAATTTGTATCACTTGATTATTATTATTTTGCCTACATTTATGTATGTATTCTGTATGCATGTGTGCTGATGCCCTCAGAGGCCAGAGGGGGGCATCACACGCCCTGGAACTGGAGGTACAGATTGTTGTGAGTCACCCTATGGGAGCTGAGAATCAAACCTGGGTCCTTTGGAAGAACAGTCCGAGTTCTTAACCACTGAACCATCTCTCGAGCCCTGAGACCAAATTTTACTTTTGTTCTGTAAAAAAGGTACCTGTTGCCAAGTCTGAGGACTAAATTCAATCACTAGACCCACAGGGTGGACAGAGAGAACTGACTGCCCCAGATCACCCTCTTACTTCTACACATTCGCCATGGCATATGCACAACACACAAAAAATATTTTTTTTTTTTAAAAAAAAGAGAGATTCTTGCTAGGTGGTAGTGGTGCACGCCTTTAATCCCTGCACTTAGGAGGCAGAGACAGGGGGTCTCTGTGTGAGTTTGAGGTCAGGCTGGTCTACAGAGCAAGTTCCAGGACAGCCAGAGCTACACAGAGAAACCCTGTCTCAAAAAAATCAAAGAGAGACCCTAAGTTGAAGGAGCCTGGGCTATACACAAGGAACCAGGCAAGGAAAAAGAGTATGCCCACTCTCTTATCAAGATACACATAAAATCCAGCAAAACACACACACACACACACACACACACACACACACACACACACACACACACACACGCTGTTTTTAAAGATCTGGTCTCACTATCTGGCCCTGGCCAGCCTGGAAATAGATAGATATGTAGATCAGGCTAGACTTGAACTCAAGAGACCCACCTGCCTTCAGTACTGGAATTAAAGGCATGCACTACCATGTCTGGCACTAGCAAAATATTTTTGTTTCATTTGTTTTGATATAGGGCCTCCTTTTGTAGCCCTGGCTGTCCTGAAACGCTATATGTAGACAAGGCTGGTCTAGAACTCACTGAAATCCACCTGCCTCCACTCTCTAGTGCTAGGATTACAGGCATGCACCACCACCTCCCAGCTACACACCCAGCTTTCTAATAGAGTACTTTTAAAAGTGTATATATCAAGGCTTGGTGGGATTTATTCTAGTAAAGTAAGGTTGGCTAGACATAAAAAATAGATCTGTGTTTTAGGACAAAGTTCAGGGCTCCTGTGGCAGCAGTAGACATGCACCTTACTGCTTAAATAGCAGTGGATGGAAGCTCTGGGATAGATTACACAGGATTGTTTTACATCCAAGATTAAAATAATACCTATAAACAAATAAACAAAAATCCGATGCTGGCAAGACAAGTAGGTGGAGGTGCTTGCTGCCAAGCCTGATAACCTGAGTTTGATCCTCAGGTCCCACATAATGGAAGGAGAAAACCAATTCCCAAAGTTGTTGTGTTCTCTGACTTCCACATACATGTCATGGCATGTACATGTGAACACACCACACACACACTAAATGTAATTTCTAAGTCTTGTATTAACAAAATAAAACATATAAATCATTTCCATGAAATTAATTCACATGAAAATCAGTTTGACAGAATTCAACATTCAGTAAGGATAAAACTCTTTGCAAACAGGAAGGAACCTCAACGATAATGAGCATCTGTGAACTGCCCCACAGCCAGCATCACACCTATTGATGAGCTAGCAGCTGCTTCCCCTAAGATGAGGAGCAAGACAATGACACCCGCTCACACCACTTCTAGTACAGCGTTTTCCAGACAGTCCCAGCCAGTGCAAAAGGCAAGAGCAAGAAAACACATAACGACTAAAACATGGCCTCTTGAGTCTGGTGTGCTGGCAACACCTGTAATTCCAGCACTTGACAGGAAGTTCAAAGCAAACTTGAGGCCATCCTAGTCCACAGAGTGAATTCCAAGCAAGACTTTATCTCGAATAAACAAACAAAATATGTCTTTCAGCAAATTATGCTGTGATACATGAGTAAAACATATGAAAGAAGAAAATGAAGTCTCCAAAGCAAACTTAATGGCCTAAACATAACCAGCGATGGTGTACGGTGGCACATGCATGTAATCTAACCATGCAGGAGTTTGAGACCAGCCTGGATTATAGGGTGAAACCCTGTCTACTTAAAAATAAAAATAAAATAAAGCCTGAGCTGGGTGTGGTGGCTTAGGAGGCAGGCAGGTGGGTCTCTGTGAGTTTGAGGCCAGGCTGGTCTGTGACATTCCAAAATGAGAAATACACTCACCTTGTTTTTTCAATTTTGTCCCAACTTCAGGCAGACTACAGTAAACAACATCTCCCAAAGCTTCCTAAAATACAAAAACAACATAAAAATGTCTAAGAAGTTGACCCCACCAGAGAACAGGAAAGAGACAAACACCTCATTGCCTAAATTTTTGTCTATGTATTTCATACATGAGGGGCTACATTCTTTGCTTTTCTGTACAACCCTTTAAACATGTAAAATGGGCCAAGTGTGGTAGCATATACCTAAAATCTAGCACTTGGGGGACAGATGTAGAAGGGTTAAGTCCATCGCACAAAAAGAATAAAATCAGGTAAGATTTGGTACACCTCTGGTACACAGAGGCTGAGGAAGGGGGACCCAAGTTCAAGATCCACTTTGGCTACAGAATTGGTTCAAGGCCAGCTAAGGCACCTTAGCCAGAGCCTGTCTCAAAATGAAAAGTAAGAAAAGGCTAGATGTAGCTCAGTAGTGGAGAACCTGCCTCGCATGTATGTGACCAAGGATCAACCCACAGTACTGCGTAAATAATACTTTAAAAGCAAAAACATACGGAAGTCAGCGGATAACTTGCAGGAGTCAATTCTTTCCCCCTACTGCGTACATCCTGAGGATCGAACTCAGGTTGTTAGGCTTGGGAGCAAGCACCCTTACTTGTTGAGTCATCTCAGCAGCTCTAAAAATAACTTTTTTTAACTTGGGAGCCGCACTACAAGAAACAAGCCACCTGCCAGATCTGACCTCTAGACTGGAGTAACCCCAGGCACAAACCACATGCTCCAAACAAGACTACAAGGTGTTCTGAGCACCCTGTGCTTTCCACCTCTGCAGTTTTAGGCCATGACCCAAACTGCACTGCCTACTCATTCATCGACAGTGGTCCTCACAGACCTGCCTCCCGAGGCAGCACTGCATCGGGTGACTGACCCACCTTCCTCACGCCCCCCAGACGGGCTGTATCCCATTCGTTTTGTAAGTTGCTGTCGCACAGGTGACTCCCCATGTAGATGAACTCCCTGTGCTGGGCCCCCTCAGTAGATATACAGGAATGCCAGTGAAGGCACCAGAAACCAGGAGGTCTTCCCAACAGTTCTGTCTTGCCTCACTGCACACAGCATCCAGTTGAAACCACTGGCCATGCGACTGCTTGGCTTCAATTGAAAAGGATCTCAATATGAGGGTAGTGACATAGGGTTATTAATATTATTAACAGAGAAAAGGCCAGCTAAATCAAAGTCTCCCTTTGTGTCAGCAGTGTTTATCTGTGTTTCCTGTCTGTCTTTGGTCATGTGGGTTCTCACGTGTCTACAGTGGCACCCCTAACTCTTGAGCTTGCTCTTCTCAACTGTCCTCAAATAACATTCCCTGCTTTTAAGTGCTGACTCAGTACTTTAAAAAAAAAAATCTTTCTGTTTGCTGTTTAGCCCAGGCTAGTCTCAAATTCATAACCTCCTGCCTTGGCCTGAGGATGAGGTAACAGGTTTGTCTCTTTTAACCCCTTGTGCTGCTCTAACTAATTTACAGTTGACCTGTTTGACTTCCAGCTTCTCCCTAAGGGTCTCCAGAAGAGCCCCAAAGCACTGTATGTTTCATAAGGTAGAGACAATCCAGACTACTCGAGAGCAGACTGTACAAACACTTCAAGACAATCCAATCAATACCTGTGCAAAATTGCTGATTCCCACTGTTCCAATACCATTCTCTGTGGTTATCCATTCATGTTTCTCTGTGAATTTACGCACTAAAACAGAAGACCAGCATTTCAGAAAAGCAGCATCACTTCTTCAACAGCCCTTCAGACGCCATTCTGTCAAAAGCTCAGACCTCCCCAGGACTGGTGATTGACGACTGACATTGCCTTGCAGCAGTCTGATGCCCAGTAAAGAACAACATGTGTAAAGACAGGGCGTTTTTAAAACAAAGGAATGTTGTAAAATTGGTTTTTATGTATGTGAGGGTTTTGCCTGCATGTACGTATGTGTACTACATGTGTGCAGAGTCCATGGAGGCCAGAAGAGGATGTCAGAATCCCCTGAAACTGGAGTTAAAGATGGTGGTGCTGGGACCCAAACCCAGGACCTCTGCAACAGCAACTAGTGCTCTTAACCACAGAACCAGCTCTCCAGCCCTGAGAGCACATCTTAAATGGAACACCTTGTACATCCCTGCACTTATCTGTTTTAACATCAGTCTAAATCACTCAAAAAAAAAATTCAGAGCGTATTTCCTGCGTTCATTCTATAGGTCTATAGACCTGTCTTGAAGAAAGAACTCTATTCTTTGGAAAACAGGCTTGGGGTAATGGGTTTGGGGAGGCAGCATAAAGAAAATGATGTATGCCAGCAAGAATACAGCTGACTCATCTGAAATACCTGGGCTGAAGCGGGAAGACTGCAAGTTCAAGGGCAATCTGCCAAGTTTAGCTGGACACAGTGGCATACGCCTGGAACCCAGCACTTAGGAGGTTGTAGCAGGAGGATCAAGAGTTCAAGACTGTTTAGATGGCTGAAGAGATGGCTCAGCAGTTAAGAGCACTGGCTGCACTTCCAAAGGAACCTGGTTCAATTCCCAGCATCCACATGGTGGCTCATAACCATCCCTAACTCCAGTCCCAGGGGATCTGACTCCCTCTTGTGGTCTCTACAAGCACTGCATGCACATGGTGCACAGGCAAAATACCCATATATATACCCATATATAAAAAGATAAATAATAAAATAACATTAAGACGATATCAAAAAACAGGAAACAATTTTTGAAGGACTGAGAATGCAGCTCAGTAGATGATCACTTGTCTACCATGTGGGACTGTGGTTCGTTCCACTAACGGGGGAGGGGGGTTGACCTGTAACTGTTAATACTGGGAAGGCCAAGGCAGGAGATCAGTTGAGTATGAGAGTTTAAGGGAGCTTGGACAACACAAGACCCTGTCTGAAAAGAAAAAAGGAAAAAAAAAAAGAAAAAGATTTGAAGCCAGAAAGGTGGCTCAGCAGTTAAGAGCATGTGTTCCTCTTTTTCTTTTTTTTTTTTAAATAATTTACTTTTATTTTATGTGCATTGGTGTTTTCCTGCATGCATGTCCATGGGAGGATGTCAGAACCCCTTGAACTGGAGCTACAGACAGTTGTGAGCTGTCATGTGGGTCCTCTGGAAGAGCAGCCAATGCTCTTACCAGCTGAGCCCTCTTTCCCACATGTGTTCCTCTGGCAGAGGACCTGGGTTCAGTTTCCATCGCTCACTTGGTGGCTCCCGACTGCCTGTAACTACAGTTTCCGTAAATCTCACGGTTCTCTTCTTACCTCCAAGGGCACCAGGCACACATGTGGCACACAGACATGCACGCAGGCCAAACACCAATAACATAAATCCTTTAAGATAGAAAAACCAGCCAGACGGTGGCGCATGCCTTTTATCCCAGCACTCAGGAGACAGAGGCAGGTGGATCTCTGTGAGTTCAAGGCCAGCCTGGTCTACAAAGTGAGTTCTCTCCAAAGCTACAGAGAACCCTGCCCCCAAAAAACCAAAAGATAAAAACCAAAAGATGTAACCTAAAGAAGGCAATGTGACTCTTAAGGTAGAGTTGGCTAAGGATACTGCAGTTTAGTTCTAAGGACTGAAATGAACTTGCTATAAGAAATGTAACCAGGCTAAGTTCTTAAAATTCTTCAGTCATTTAAGCCTGTCCTAGAAGAAAATGGTTACTGTTGTTCAAAGAAGAAAACTGGGGCCTGAGCTCAGTGGAAGAGTGCTTGTCGAAGCCTTGGCTTCAGTTCCCAACACGCTACAAAATAAAGGAAAAGGGATTTGGGTCACAGATGATGTACAGCTATGTGGCTGCAGCACCCAACTTTCTCTCTCGACAAGTCTAGGATTCACGGACTACATCACCAGTCATGAGCAGGTCAAAACCAGCACAGCGTCTGACTGTAAGGAGCGGACAGTTACAATATGTGTCACCCTGCTAGCATCGAGTGCTGCTACTCTGGCCTCAGTTTTGCAGCTGAGCCAGCACACCTAGGTCCACTTGACTTCAAAGTCCATATCATCCTTTTAGACCAGGCAGGCCACTTAGCCTAACCACAATAGGATCCCAATTCTGCATTAACCCTTGACCGGACTCAAAAACAAAGCAGATTAGGTAAA
>CABHPQ010111280.1:0-18373 GCA_902168405.1 Peromyscus aztecus
CTGGAGAAGAATTTGGGCTGGTTAAGCATTCAGGCTTCTAGCAGCAGTTCAGCTGAGAGCCATTCGGATATGAGGACATAGAGGCCTCCAGTCTGAGGAAGCAAGACCAGCTGAGAAGTTTGCCAGGTGAGGTTAGCTGTGGCTCGTTCTGTCTCTCTGATCTTCCAGTGTTCACCCCAATACCTGGCTGAGGTTTGATTTTATTAATAAGAACTTTTAAGATTCATGCTGCAACAAGATATTCAGGACAGCCACCCTGTGAACCTACCGTGATTCCCACTCACCCTTCCGAGGACCACTTGCTTCCAGATTGGAACCAAGCTTCCGGCCGTGGACCTGCCAAGGTCCACAGCTTGAGATGAGAAGATATAGGGGTTTCTTCACTCAGCTCACCCAAGAGTGAATCAAGTTAAACTGATTACGTTACAAAGAGAGCCAGCTCAGACCAGAGGGGAAGGCTGGCAACCCTTCTACTGACTGTACTTTGTGAGAGCTTTTTGTTTTGTTTTGCTCCTTTGCAAATGGGCCACAGTCCTCAGGTCCTGAGTTTACAAGCCTGATCCAGGCTGAGTCACTCGCAGCAGCGCCCTGAAGTGTCTCTGGGGCAGGTGTGCCCCCAAGTACCCTCACACACATTTCCCCTCTTCCCCCATCCCTGTTGCCCACCACCTGACAACTGTAAAACTTAAGGAGATCCTTTCAGGGTGGTATAGCTTCAGGCGTAGGAATTCCTTCCGGGGCCCTTTGAGCTTGGAAACAGTTTAAAGGTAAGAAAGTTTAAAGAAGGAGTGAGTTTCCATGAATAAACATGTTTCAAAGGAACCGGAATGAGGAACTATGTTTATGTGAGTTTTATATGACGTTTGCTTACTTAGTGTAGTAACTCCCTGAACGTATTGCCTAGTATGATATAATTTATTTACATAATTTTTGATCGGAAAATCATGAGCAAGCCCTAAGAAAACTTATAAAGAGAAGAAAACTTGTTTGTGCTAGACTTTTAAAAACAAAACCTATGTACATGTGCATACATATATATATATATATATATATCCACATTTTAAGGGAAAAAAACAAAAGCACTGATTTATATATTCTGCCATGTAGGTTCAGCCTAACCCTTATAGAATTTGCTTTTTTAATTGTTTAGTCCTTATTCCATGACTGCTAAGCACATTCCTAAGCAATGGGAAGCCTGGGGAGAATTGCAATTTGGCAATAATTCTCTTTAGGATGTCAAAATTCTTTTGTTGGGAAGGAGAGAAGACCCTGAGAAAAGTGGGCTATGGAGAAGTGCATTGACCAGTTGTTCATAAGGAAATATAGGAGACATTCAAAACACAGACAACCAGAGGCAAAGGACTTGAAACAAAACCATTGGCCCTGATGGAAAAGTTGATTTGGGAAAGGTCATGTTTATTATTGTGTATATTTGGATTTGGTTGCCTTGCCATCCATACATTCTAAATTTAACAACCTGTGAGCTATTTGAAGGATCTGTCTGCTAAACAGACAGAAAAAAAGGCTTGAGGTGATGCATAGACCTGTCTTCAAAATCAATACATTGACTTAAAGTGTCTTTGTCCTACAATTAATTTTTGAGATGATCACATTACAAAACCACTCTAAAATCTTCTAAGGTTATCAAAGGTTACCTCGTGGAAGTCTCTTTCCAAATGTAGATCATTCATTGAGAGCCTCCTGCCTGCTGCAACAATACTTATGAGGGCACATTTTCCATATCGTAATACTTCCCTGGCTTCTGTCTACAGTGAGGAGCTCAAGAAGAAACAGCTGTGAACATTTCTACTTCAGACACAACAGTAAGTGTAATGCAGTGAGAGGGATGCAAGCAACGAGACAGTTAAGGCAGTGGCATGAGGCTTCTTCCTTCTGGAGCGCAACCTTTTCAGAAATTGAATTATCAGATGATAATTGCATTTCTTGGAGATTCTCTGACACATGTCTTTTAGGAAAGTTGTGATGGAAGACCTAGTCAAAAAGAGGAGAGAAGCAGACATCTCCAGCAAGTTTAGAATTCCTACTAACGGCATTACACAAGAGATTCAGATTAATATTGCTGCTAACCGTACGGTTAAAGGGGTCCAGTAAGTACAGCTCACAGATGTGTGCTAGGCCAAGAATCTGGAGAATGGGCTTTCCAAATGCTATCTCAGAAATACTGATAAAAATGTACCCCTGACCTTCTGAGTGAGAGGATGACATAAAAGACTTGGCTGGATTTTTCCATCACTCTTGTCAATACCGAGTTTCTGCCTTTAAATGATCTTGTAAGGAGACGTCTGCTTTGAAATCACATTTGACTTGTAACCTGTGCTCCTATAAATGAGACTGAAAGAGATACTGAGTCGCAGGCATGCCCTGAATTATTTGGGATGTGTGTTTTATAAATGGAAATGAACTTTTAAATTACATAAAAATAAGATTTATGTATTTCTTCTCTCAGTCTTTATTACTTATTCATTTAGACACAATAAGTATGGTGGACAAATTTCTAACTTTATCATTTTTCAGGTGCAACAGCACAAGTAAAAAATCCCTCAATATTTTTCTAGCTGTTAACCACAGCCCATACTTGCAGCCTGGTTTCCAGTTAACCAGAAGTTCTTCCAGTCTGCTATCTTTACAGCACATCCCTTCATTTTCTGTTCCGTAATGCCTGCAAGAATGTACAACGTTACTCAGAACTAGAAAACAAGTAGTTTATTTAGTAAACATGAGCTCACCCTAAACTCCCCGTTTGCTTTAGAGTTTAAGCTGAACTAGATTTGAGTGGGTAGTGGTCTTTGTTACTCTTCGCTTACTCTTTCTTACTCCTCCTGGTGAAGGCATCTCCTCAATCTCTGGCTCCATCTGGTGGAGCACTATGTGGCCATGCCATGGTCTCATGATGCTCCTCTCTCCAACACAGAAGCCACTGATGTCATTATGATCTCTTGTTAATGGGATTGCCCCTAACATAGAATGTCCCTTGCAGAAAGACCTCTTCCAACTGAATCAAAGGAAATGTGTGTGTGTGTGTGTATGTGTGTGTGTGCATGCTACTATAAAACCCCATCTAATCCCAAGTGCTTACAGCATTCTTTTACATTTTTACCTCACATGATTATATAAGCATCTCCCATGAAGTAGGGTATGCACAGGATTCTAGTGTGGAAAAGGCTTAGACTCATACTAATTGAGTTTCTCAAAAGGAATAAGGAAGTTAAACAGATGGATGAAATACCAAAAGTCAAGTGCCTTGATATTGCACACCAAAGTTATAACATGTATATTATTTAAAATAAAAAAGAAAGCCTCTATTATTTTATAATATGCACACTTTTTACTGTCTTTAATGTTACATGAGAGTGAAATGAAGAAAATTTCCCCCAAAAGGGAAAATATCAAATGAAAGAATGGAATTAACTTTTGCTTATCTGTCCCTGTGTGTTCCTTGCTAAGTCCCTGCCTGGGGACCATTGGAAGGCTACACAAGAGGAAGGCTAGAAGTTGATCACCTCAGCTGCTTGAAAAATCCATCTGCAGTGGAAGGAGGTATGTTTGAAGTTAGGCTAATTACCATTATCTCTTGGGTATCTCACTAACACATTTTCAAATTCCAGGATTGTGTTAGGGATATTTTTTAAGATAATTAAAGTAATGTGACTTTTTAGAAAATTTCTGTGTCATACTGGAGTAGGACCATAGCCTAACTACTCCATGTAGCCATTTGCTGTTTTCTAAAATTGGATCTGGTGTGGTTGGAGAATGATATATGACTTAGACATGGCAGGAATACACATGGTCATCCTTACAAATGATGGCTTGGAAGTATGTAGCAAGGTGATGATAATTGGCTAAAGTGTATGTAAGCCACAGGTTGGCAAAGAAAACCTTGAGTGTTTAGCACTCAGTTGTTTTCCTCCATAAATTAACGATTCACCCACCCCCCTCTCTCTTTCTGTCTCCTCTCTCTTCACGTCTTAGTGAGTTTTTCCCACCCAGGAACAGTAACCACTGCTGTCAATCCTAGTGCTAACTTTTGATAGACTGCAATGCTCAAAACTCACTGGTTACTTCAGGTCTTATTGCTTCACAACCTCTTTTCTTCATGGCCAAGGAGAGGCTCATGCTTGACCCATTTTTAGTTTCTTACTTCCAGCCTATGGGAAAGAGGTATGGTCATAGAGGAGCCATGAGGAACTTCAGACAGCAGGGGAACATGGGATGATGAGAGAGGCAGACCTTGCATGTCTACAGAAACACATCTCCTTCCAAAGTCACGGTCTTTTGTTCTTGTATATTTTTAACAGGATTTGCTTTTCAGAGTAATTTATACCTCACAACAAGATTACTAAAACAATGTGGGGATTTTCCATATAGTTCCTGTTTCAAACTTGTACAGCTTTCCTACTAGCAATGTCTCATAGAGGCTGGTGCACTTCTCACAATAATGACTCTGTGGTGGCTTGTCGTCACCCAAAGTCCATAGTTTACAGCAAAACCTTTTCATCATTCTTAGGCTTCAACACATGTACCCTGCCACATTATACTATCATGGGGAGTGCTCTCGCTGCCTTAAAAGTCCTCTGTGCTTTACCCCTTATCCTTCCTTCAACACTGACCTCTGACCACTACTGCTACTTTTCATATTTCCATCATTTTGTCTTTCATACAATGTCATGAGTAGCACACATGCAAAAATGAACATTTTTGTATTATTTTCTTTTTCAGTGAATGGGATGTGATGATTGTTCCTCCCTGTCTTCTTGTGGCATGGTAGCTAATTTGCTTTTATTGCTCAATAATCTTCCTTTGTTAGGATATACTACAGTTTATCCATTAAGTTACTGAAGAACATCTTGGTTGGTTTCAAGTCTGGCCAAGTATAGTAAAGCTGCCATAGACATCTGTGTGGACATCAGTTTTTAATTGTTTGGATATGCACATAGGAATTCGATTGCTTGATTATAATATAAGAAGAATGTTTATTTTTCTAAGAACTGTGCAACTGTTTTAAAATGGCTATATTTTATTGTTGCCCCAGCAACAGAGACAGTCACTATTGTTGTACTTCCTTGTCATTGTTTAGTGCCTAGTGTTCTAAGTTTGCCCTTCTAGCAGGTGTCCAGAGGTAGTTTTCTGTCATTTAACACATGAGTTTGAACATGAACTTGCAAGGTAGAGAACCTTGCATTTCAGATGATGTATGTCTTGCCATATGGCCTTTCCAGAGAGGTCCACCAGGAGAGACCTTTCCTTTCTTCCTCTTCCCCTAGCTATGATTCCAGGGCCAAGTCACTGATATTGTTGGACTTAACTTTTCTTTCTAATTGGGATAGTTTCCTAATTCATTAGAATCACCTGGGACCCTCTGTAAAGGTGTTTTATCACAGATACCAAAACAGATAGAATAAATCCCAACTCATGGGGATGGAGCTCTAACTCAGGACTTTCATCTTAAAGTTTTGTGAGGGTCTACTGGGTGAATATTAGTGGCTAGATGAAGTTTGAAGTCTAGTAGTGGGTCTTAAATTTCCTGGCTCCTCAGTTCTGTGGCAAAGACTCCATGTGTACCACTACTTACTAACTGGATCTTCATTTACAGAACTCCTAGTGTAAGTCTTTCAACTTCAAATTCCACGTTGCATTGTGCCACTGCCCATTTTCTCTCACCTTACTATTGTCAAGCTACTGCAGCAGAGAGCTATAGTTGTATATCTCCTATGACCTCCGAAATCCTAATATACATGGAGAAACAAAAGGCTCTTTAGAAGAGTAGCCATTTGGATGAAAAGATACCAATGCCTTCAGCACTCTGTTACCTCTTACACCTCCAAAATAGGGTTGACCCAGTATTGATTAATTATCACAGTAATAACTCTCTTGCTTCCCTTTATTATAGCTCTGAGGCATTGTCACAAATAAGTGTCAAGTAAGCTCATCTCCCAGTACTGTATGCCTGTGATTTGTTTATCCAGTGACAGCTTGTTGTAGAATATTATTTTAAGGTGTGTTACTTTTGCTTATGTTGCATTTGTTTAACTCTGTGAAGCTGTGTAGCTGGGTGGCTGACCCCTGGAGTCCTCCTCCTTCTCTAGCTACTTCTTCTTTCTCCCAGATTTCTCCTTCTATATATTCTCTCTGCTTGCCAGCCCCACCTATCCTTTCTCCTGCCTTGCTATTGGCAATTCAGTTCTTTATTAGGCCAGTGAGGTGTTTCAAACAGGCACAGAAACACAGTTTCACACTTAAACAAGTGCAACATAAACAAAAGTAACACACCTTAAAATAATATTCTACTACAGCAGCTTATTTCCCATGTTTGTGGAAGTAACTGCACAACTTCCTCTTCCTCTTCAAGGTCCCTCTTCATCCCTTAGGTGGCATTCCAAGGCCATGGAATTACAGACTTTTTAGTAAGATTCCTATGTATCAATAGTCGGTTCACCATTTTTCCTAATGTTCTCACCTTTACATTTTGTTTTGGCAAACATCTCTTCTCCACATTACCTACTGTTTATTATCTTATTATCTTTCCTATGCTCTTGTTCATATACCCACCTACTTCTTCAAGAACTGAGGTTTCATTTGTAACTGTCTGTGGAAACGTGGCACAGAATGAATTTAGGCATTGACCTTCAGATTCTTCTGAGGTAGTTCTACTAGATTGTCCTGTTGGCATATCAACAATCACTTAGAAAGACATAGGTGGGGGGGGGACACATGCCTTTAATACCAACTTGGGAGGCATTGTCAGGGGTATCTTTGTGAGTTCCATGCCAGACAGGGCTACAGAGTGACATTTTGTCTAAAGAAAAAATTAATCAATTCCAAAATGCTACTCTATTCTGCCTAAGCATTATCAAAACAGGAGTAGGCCAAAATGAAGATACTCCAGCAGGCACTTCTTGCCCACTAACACTGTGAACTGTTTTTAATGATGTGTAGGACATCATTTTTGCCTCTGAGTATCTCACAGACCTCTCCAATATGCAGGCAGAAAGGATTATGATGATTTCTATACTTGTCCCATATAGGAGCAAATAAGCAAAACAGTTGAAATACTTGACGCAACACAGACATTCAGTGTAGTACTACAGAGGAAGTAGACTTTGGCCTAAGTCTTAAAGTGGCAAACACATTCCAGGTAGCAGTAAGAGTGGACATTCCCCAAAAGGAAAGACTAGTAGTAAGCAAATGAGGAACAGTTAGAGTTGCAGGGGGATAAATACAAGGGTCACTGAACAAGCTTCCAAGTTTGTGGAGAGTTACTTCAGGTCCTAACAGTGACTCATTCAAGAATCCTCTTGATTAAACCAGTTCACAGTGTAGTGCCAATGGCTTAATAATACCCTTCCTAGAACATGAAAGAAGGTTTGAGGTGAGTGTCTCCAACCAAAGGAATAAATATCTAATGGTGGGGTCCTTTAACAAGAGGGTAGGGTGATATTTGGGGATGGAGATAACGTTTAGTTTCATCATTTAAACCATACTCCAAAAACAACGGGGGCAAGTCCCACTGAAAGATGAGCTGATAAAATGCTGTTGGTTTTGGACTTGCTTTGTTATTGTTGTTGCTATTTTTAGCTATTTGGGAATTGTGGTGCTTTCATGGAGATGTGGATAAATTTGAAAATATCATGGTAATTGCATGTGTCTGTGAACTTGTATCTGTATGTTGCTATGTTTATGCCCTGGGGTGTTATAGGTGAAGGACTTCCTTCAAAAAAAAAAAAAAAACTGAAACAAATAAATAAAATGAGAGCTGACCTGAATTTTTGCCTCAATTTGGAACCAAGTTCAAACTTTTGAGAAGGATCAAAAGGCTGATTAACTGTTGTTTATTTGTTTTTAGAGGCTTTGCTTCCCTCCAATTCAAAAAAGTAAAAGTGATCAAACACTACACTGTGAGAGAGACGCTTGTCTCAATATTTCCAACTGGGCTGAAACCAGAAAATACTTGTGAGGCAAGTGGGAAGTGCAAGTGACTTTCAGGCCCAAGGTCCAGATCCAACGGGTCAGGAGGAGTTCAGCTAACTTTCCTGTTGGCGTCCAAGGAAAACATAGTTGTAGTGTTGTTTTCAGTAGAACTCAGATCCTAGAGGGCAGAAAACATCATTATGTGAAACAGAAAAAGCACATGTATTTGTGTTTTCCACTGAAGTCTGAGAGAAAACACATTTATTCACTGGTTAAAAAATGAAAAGAGACTCACGGGATATGTTGAGACTTGTAGGGTCTACTTGAGACAGCTAACATATGTATGGCACAAGCCCTGAAGGACAATTTGATGACTTGGAATTGAGACTCTCTCCTCACAGCTGTGTGACCTTGGGCATGATCTGTGACTCCTGCAAATCTGGTATTTGGACCTATGAAGGGTTCACTTACTCAGACTACCAAATGGCTAGTGTTATATGGCACACTTACATTGGTGAGTTGCATCTTCTTAACTTTGGTAAGAATTAAGAATACCCTTTAGGTTAGTAAAATTTAAGAGTGATCATAAAACACATATAGACTGTGTGAATGTGGAGGTAAGAGGGATAACATACCTTAACCTCCCTGTTAGGAGTGCTTTTTGAAAGCAGAATTGGAGATGGGGAGCAATTTTCTAAAGAAGAGTTTATCAGCAGGTGGAGAGCACTATAGAAATAAAGTGATAAAGAATTACTATAGGAAGGAGCATATTAAAATGACTGGTGTCTGAACTGAGTTGGCCTAAGGAAAACTGTGGTGATATTGTGTCCCCCAATATATTGTGCACCCTGATAAACTTATCTGGGGTCAGAGAACATAACAGCCACTAGATAAACATAGGGGCCAGAAAATGATGGCACACACACCTTTAATCCTAACATTCCGAAGGCAGAGGTCCGTCTGGATCTCTGTGAGTTCAATGTCACACTGGAAACAGCCAGGCATGGTGACACATGCCTTTAATCCCAGGAAGTGATGGCAGGAAGCGGAAAGGTATATAAGAGTGAGGACCAGGAACTAGAGCCTGTTAAGCTTTCAGACTTTTGAGCAGCGTTCAGTTCAGATCCATTCGGATGAGGATACAGAGGCTTTCAGTTTGAGAAAACGAGATCAGCTGAGGAATTGGCGAGGTGAGGTTAGTTGTGGCCTATTTGTTCAGTCTCTCTGATCTTTCCGTGTTCACCCCAATACCTGGCTCCAGGTTTGTTTTTATTAATAAGACCTTTTAAGATTCGTGC
This sequence comes from Peromyscus aztecus, assembly GCA_902168405.1. NCBI lineage: Eukaryota > Metazoa > Chordata > Mammalia > Rodentia > Cricetidae > Peromyscus > Peromyscus aztecus. The sequence goes on from CABHPQ010111280.1 coordinate 9,225, forward strand.
TACAGAAAACACCAATGGCAAAGGGTATGTCCTACTGGGTGCTTAGCTGATGGCTTGGGATTTACCTTACATGCAAAGGAAGTATATGTAATTTTGCTTTAGTATGTAATAATTGTAAACTGTCATTAAGATTAAATCCACAAGTAATAAATTACATAAAAAGGAAAGTTAATGAGAGGTACAAATTAAGAGGCCATCACGTTGACTTAAGTGAAAGGTAGTATGGCCCTAACCAATACACTATGGATGCTTAAAAGATAAGAACAAGCAGGATCAGGAGGATTTTGCAACATGGGAGGCAATAGAAGATCCTAAGGCTTCCATCTGATTGACGTAAGAAATGGCATGATTCACTCAAGGAACTAGCAATAAGAGAAGCTTGAGGGAGAAGATGGTGAGTCCAGTTGAGTTTAAAGTTAAAAAAGGGAATCTACTAAAATGTGAGAATGAGCCTTAAGAAGAACACCTAGGTGATGGCTGAGGCAATGTTGAGGAGTAATTTACATAAAAATTAGAATATCATGAAAGTATTAAATGCTGAAGAATCATTTCCAGGGCCTGATTCCAGTTTGCACAGGGATGGTTCCCCCCGCCCCCCTTGGGCTCTATTGATGACTTTCCATGTGTGAGCACAGCTTTTGGCAACTGGACTTCTGTCAACTCATACTCAGATTGTCTACAACACAACCGATACACCTACGGTCCAGGGAGCACCAGGGGAGAGAGACTGAAATATTTCAGAATTAGAGGGCCAGGACACCTACCTGCTCACTCGTTGCTCTAGTACTTACAGAGCTTGTCATGAGTCCGTGAGGTCTGACTGAACCTGTGATGCTTTGTCTGTCTGCCTTCCTATTCTTTTTCATGAGCTCAAGTCCCTGTGCTTATGCTCCGCACCTCACGTGTGGATACAAATTGGGAAAATACATCAAAACACTCTCCAGAATAAATAGGAATGTCGGGCATTATTTAGTCCTCTAGATTTCATTTTCTTAATTTATTTTTATTAGTCCTTTGAGGATTTCATATGTACATATCATTTCATATGCTGATTTCATACAGCATATTTTGATCATAATCACCCTCTCCCAACTCCCCCTAGATTCACCTGTCCCTTCCCCCCTCCTTTTCTCTCTTCACCAACAGCCCAGATGTGTACTGTCCATTTACTTTGTGGCCTTCCACTTTAGTGTAGTTGACCTACTAGTGGCCATACCCATAAAGAGAACTATTGGTGAAATTATTAAGACCACTCCACGTAGTTAAAAGGGAGATTTATTTAGTGGCGTAACTTACAAATGAAGGGATAGGTAGGTTGTGGGTTCTGGGAAAGACGCAGCGCAGTCCGGCGGTGTTCTCTGGAGAACACTCCTTGGTCTACCTCTAGTGTCCAGGGTCCAGGAAACAAGAGAGCGCAGCACATCCGGATCTTGGGTCTTCAGGGCCCTCTCTTGGCCCCGCCTTGTAGGCGTGATAGTTCCCGAAGCCTAAATGGGGGTTGGAACTTCCAGACCAAAGCTGGAATGGCTACCCACTACAGAGAACAAACTTTCCTTCTCCTGGCATCTATCAGTTACCAACTAAAGTACCTTCTCAACTAGGGGTGGGACTTTTGGACTACTTCCCCTGTATGTGCTGGGAGTTAGTCTGGCTTGTGCTTTTGTAGGTCATGTGCATTCTGTCACAGTAACTATGGGTCCATATGTGCCACTGCCCTGCTATGTTTGGAAAAGAGTTTCCTCATAGTCATCCACCACCACTAGCAATTATCTTCCTACTCTACTTCCACAATGACCCCTGACTTTTCGGGTGTGTGTGTGTGTGCCTTCATTTTGGGCTAAGCACCTGGATGTCTCTTATTTTCTGTACCTTGACCCATTCTGGGTCACTGTGTTAATTACCATCTACTGCATAAATAAGCATCTCTGAAGGATGGTTGAGAGATGCACTGATCTGTGTGTATAATGATAAGCCATTACAAGTTGACTTAATATTATCTCCATTTAGCTGGCTAATAGTAGTATGTTCTTCTGTAAGACTGATGACCTGTCTAGATACAGGCTCTCGACCCCAACAATGGTACCAGGTATGGGTTTCATCTTGTGGAGTTGTCATTAAATCAAAACGTGGTTGTTTATTCCTATGAAATTTGTGCCACTATGTCTTGCCGGGCCAGTTGTTGTAGTTCACAGGGTTTACAGTTGTGTAAGAATGATGATTATATATCTAGCAAAATGCATTTCACCTCTAACACTATGAAACACGAGGACCAGATCGATTCTCCAGATTTCTGATTTACATGTTGAAACTGAAATATATTTAATGGACTTGGAGTATCATTTTAATATGTTTTGTAAGCAATATGCTTTATGCAGCATATTTCCAAACTACATTCCAGGAAATTTTCAGTCCATTCCCCATGTCAAATTAGAAAATTCCTTCCATTTATCAGTCCATTCCCCTCCTTTTTACATTTATCTACCAGGCTTCACATGGCTTACACAGAATTATCCTTAACAATGAAAGACAAAATAAAATGACAACAAAATTTTACAAGGCTTATTACCTTCTTAGAGTCTGGCTTTAAAAGTCTGTAGTTGAGTGATGATTTCTTTATATAAGTCATAGTAGATTTTACAATTATCACACAATGTTTTGAGAATCCAACTCCTTAAATGCTATAAATATAAAACCTAAATATTATGACGGTGAATATAGACAAAAATCAAGAAAAACATTTATTATAATCTGGAATATGACAAGTAATATATGAAAGGAATTTTATATTTATTCTTGTGATCATTTGGATAATGCTTATGTCTAGTATTAGAATATTTGGCCTCATAATGAAACAAGGAAGTTTGTTACCTGAATAACTATTATTTCACTTATCATATAATAGATACTCTTAAAAAGTTTTGAATGAATTGAATTTTAAATTATTTTTTCTTTATTCTTTACAGTTTCATGCATCACACAATGAAACATGACCCCATCCATTTCCCATTTTACCAAGTAAACGTTCTGTCATAGACAAAAGTGGGGATAATGGGATCCTACCCCTCACAGGGGAGCTAATGACAGTGAAAGGATGCAGGAGGAAAGGAAGTCATTGTCTTTAGTGATATAGGGACTGGTGAAGATAGCTTCCTGACCACGTCCACACTATTGTCCCCCCTTTAAACACAGTGGATCACAGGGCAAAAACAAAAACAGAACAAAAGTCACGTGACTTAGTGAGAGGAGGAGAGATGTAGATGAGAGTGAAAGGAAGATATGAGCACGAGAGAAGGTGCATGTGACCAGAATGTATCATATAAGAGACCGTCAGAGGAAATTCATTTGTAAAAGTCAGAGGTGAGAGTTATATGTATATCCAAATCTACAATGAAAATTTTCTCAGCAAAAAGAAGATAGAGAGAAAAAAGAGAAAAAGAGGAGGGATGAAGACACACACACACACACACACACACACACACAGAGAGAGAGAGAGGGGGGAAAGGTTGGGTAGAGAGGGGAGAGAGAAAGGGAGAGGGAGACTCAATGCTAATACTGAAACTAACTTGATTCAGTCTGGGATTAAATAGTCATATTTCTGTTCATGTTGCTTCACGTCACATGAGTCTATGTAAAACCCATGTTCTTCAAAGAAGCAGTAAGCTGGAACCCCATCCCCTTCTCCATTGCTCTTTGAATCTGTCTTCATCTACAGTGTGCTAATGGGTTTGCTCACAGTGTTTATCAGCAGCTTTGTAGGGCTTTGCCTTGATCGTACAGAGGACTGTCATGCTTTGACTACCCTAACACTTCCTAATGCTTCTTACAAAATACTTCTTGCTTTCCTCCTTTAAAAAAAAAAAAAACATTTTTTTTTGTCAATGTTCTTTTATGTTGTCTCCACATCAAACAGTTTCACATATGGAGAAGCCTTCAATCTTTCAGTTCTTCTGCATATTTTTTAACAGGTTTAGTCTTCCTCTACTTCCAAAGAGCCAGTTTCAATAGCTACTTGGATGAATACTTTGACACGACTCTATTCCTATGTGAAATTCCCATTATCCATGAGTTATCAAAACTTCTCTAATTTTTATCTTTTTTCACTCTTTACCCTATATTATAATTTGGTCTGTAAAAATGTCCATTTACCTACTTAAATTTGACTATTGAAGTCAGTTTCTCTCTGTCCCCCACATACCTGATGAGTGTCACATAGTTTTAATCCCCAGTGTGTGTTATACCATGCCCATGATTTGCCCCGAACGTCAAAGTCCAGCTTCAGTTGGTTTCACAGTATGTAATGTCCAGTGACCCCGACTCTACTTCCCATGCTGCACTTCTAACCCTGTTCTCACTCTTCCTGCAGAAGCCAGTGCTCTACACCCAGTCTCCTATAAGCAAAGCTATGATATGTCTTTAGTATTTTCCATTTTAAATTAATGAAATCTTATTAATATGTATAGTAAAACAAATATGTAATTTCCTCTATTGGAATATATAGATCAACAGTTTTAGTATACTCAGAGTCGTACAAACATTACTGTTTAGAAGGCAATCTGACAGCACAATAATTTAGCAAAATTATCTCACAGGCCATAGACTTTTAAACCCAGAATACAGTACTGGGCCATTTTTAAGGAACATTTATTTTAGGATACTTTTAAGTGGATAAAAATATTACAAAGAAAAATACATAATTCATGCATATCCACCTGAATTTTTGTTTTTTTTTATTTTTGAGATTATGATATAATTAAAATATTTCTCCTTTCTCTTTCTTCCCTCCAAACCATTTCATATACTCCTGTTTGATCTCATTCAAGTTTGCGGCCTCTTTTTTCATTAATTATTATGTATGCATATATGCATATACACATATATTCCTAAATATAACCTGCTCAGTCTGTATAGTGTTACTTGTAGGTATGTTTTCAGGACTGCCCATATCTTGTGCTACTATGGTATAATTCACAATTCAATACTAACCATATCCCATATTTATTTATACTTTCTTGTTTGAGCATAAAACATTCCCCACAGATTCATGTGCTTGAATTATTGTTCCCCCACTGGTGACACTATGTTGGGAGGCTGTGGTATCTTTGGTATATGGGGTCTAGCTGTGCTGTGGGATGTTCTGTATGTTAAATGTGTTGCTCTGATTGGTTAATAAATAAAACACTGATTGGTCAGTAGCCAGGCAGGAAGTATAGGCGGGACTAACAGAGAGGAGAATTCTGGGAGGTGGAAGGCTGAGGAAGGAAGATGCTGCCAGCCGCCACCATGACAAGTGAGATGTAAGGAACTGGTAAGCCACTAGCCATGGGGCAACTTACAGACTAATAGAAATGGGTTAATTTAAGATATAAGAACAGCTAGCAAGAAGCCTGAGTCATTAGGCCAAACAGTTTAAATAATATAAGCATCTGTGTGTTTATTTTATAAGTGGGCTGTCGGACTGCCGGGGATTGGCGGGACCTGGAGAGAAAACTCCAGCTACATAGCTGGGTGACATATGTCACCAAGGGCAGACTGCAGGAATATCCCACTGCCAACTGAATACCCTTTGACCTCTTTGCCCCCTGGTCCACTGAAATGTGAGGAGCCCAGCTGACTTCTACCTCACCTTCCCCATGATGAAACGAATGTTGGAACAGTGAGAAGAAACAAATCCTTCGCCCCTTATTCTGTAGCTGTTAGAGAAGGAATTTATAGTCTTTAACTTTTACCTAATGTCTATTTCTTATTATAGATGCCTGTCCAGAGGCTCATTATATTTAGTTCTTCTATCTCCTTTGGTAAATTGTGACATTTTCTGTTTCCTTAAAGTTGATATGGGTGGAGCCTTAAGAAAGCATAAAGGAGCATTTTGTAGAATGTTCCTCAACTGGGATTTGCCTCCTGTATTTCTCATATTAGAATGGAAGTGTCAGCTTTGGGAGGAAGACCACAAGGTAAAGATTAATTTTCACCACAACCAACATTATTTCTCACTGCTTGATGTGGACCTTGGTCATCAGACTGAGGTTGAGCCTGATGGGATACACAACTTCCTCCATGCTTTCTGGACTGTGTTCTTTGGAAGGGGGGCACTGTGCAGAGATAACACACCAGGAGTCGGTATGTATTCTCTCCTTATCTGCATTAGTTATTCAGAATCTCTCTGACATGACTTGTCCGCTCTTTCTATGGATTAATGTATTTAGGTCAGTATGGATACATAGACATTTTTGTTTTTATTTAAGGCTATATTCAGTATCATATAAGTTTCTTTGGTTAAGTTATTCCACCATTAGCTTTTTCTGTTGGTATCTGGGCCTCTGCAATTCCCAGCGGGGGATTCTGCTGCTGTTGCTTTGTGGGTTTGCTTGTTTTGTTCTCTCTTTCCTTCCTGTGCCGTAAGATGCTCTAGGATGACACAATTATTCATTTCTCTAAGGAACTGTCTGCTTTTTTTTGTTTTTTGTTTTTGTTTTTGTAAAGTTACATTAGAAAATAGTATCCATAGTCTTCTTAAATATCACTGATTTTAAGATTTTTGGGAGGTGGGGTGGGCTGACAAAGCAAGGAAGTACATATAGATGAATTGATTCACACATATCTACTAGTGCATATAGGGATGATATATAGCCATCTTAGCTAATGAGAGTCCATGTTAATATCTCCACATTCTAGCACTACTCTACAGGTCATTCCAGCCTCCTTTTCACCTGACTTATATGTAACCTCCATTCTTCGAATGAGCTCCTGCTATTTCCATGCATTTACTTAATTTTTCAATTACAGTACACGTGTAGCAGTTTTAAAATGATGAACCCACGTACCCTGAGGTACAAGTTTAGCAGTTGGAGTTTGACATTTTCACATCTGTCTTTTCTACTGGGTGTCCTGAAGTGGTGATCTAAACAAAAACTCTACCTCCAGCACTTGACAATGTGGAAGAATACGTTCTCCACGAGGATAATGTTTAACACACTGGCTTGTTTTTACACGGAGGAAGAAATCAATTAGCTGAACGGTGGAGGACATAAAGAGTTTCAGAGATAGGCCAGACCCTGACAAAAATGGAGCACTTCCTAACCCAGGGCAGTGCCTACACCTGACAATGTAGGTGTTAATCCCATTCTGTTCAATCATTCATGGATTTAGAATGGCCTATCAAACTCAAATGCAAAGAGATAAATAAACTCAAACTCAAGAAGGAGATAGTCGCTGTCTGGCCCACTGTTGTTCCTATGAATCTCAGAGTAGATCTCACAGAAGCTGATATGTTGTAAGTCCTGCAGGAGTGACCTCTGACCCATTCTGTCTCCAGAAAGGTTTTCAGTTTGTTAATAAGTGAAGGGCTGGTAAATCAGTGGCCACTGCCTTTAGAGCAGCGAACTGAAATCTCCTAGAGACCCAGGATTTTTCATGCATCTTCCAAGGAAAATAACATGTAAGTCAACTCATTTTCCTTAAACAATCGGCATCCTATTAATAATTTCTTAAGAATATCCCCTCTCTTAGGAAGAGAACAAGCACATTGCTTACATAAGAATCCTTTTATCCTAGCTCCTTCACTGGCCTTCATTACATGGAGTTGTACTAACCCATGCTGCTGCCTCACACATCTGCTACCATCCATTGCCCAGTCTGCAGCAGTGGGCCCTTAGAAGACAGATTTGTTTTTTGTATCTGATCATCTAGCATATAATCCATGACCGAGAAATACTGAATAGACTAAACATGGCATAAAGAACAACTCAACAACAGAGATTTCTCCTAAGAAAATGAATGCTTTCTGTGACTTTATTTGGTTTTATGACATGAGCATCACACTCACAAAAAGTGTTCTCAAGAAGCAGTCCTGGCAGGTTATCAAGAAGTGGTCCTGTACTTTTGAGTTGTTTTTTTTTTTTTTGAAACTCAGAGAATTTGTTTATTCCCTCCCCCAAAACCACCTGCAATCGTAAGAGGTGAGTACAAGCTCATGATTTTATTGTCTTCATAACAAGATCAGCATAGAACTGGATCACCTGGCCCTTTCTCTTCTTATCTACTCCCAGTTCAAAGTGCTTGCATCTCTTAATAGCCAGCATCCTCTTCGATCTGCAGTTGGGCTCAACACACTCAAGTCTCAGCACAATCTTCTTTGTAGTTTTAGCCTTTTTGCGGAAAATAGGCTTAGTCTGCCCAACCATAGCCGCTCTGTTTCCTGTCATAGCGCTGCTTTCCCTGGGCATACAAAGAATCCTTGCCCTTCTTGTACTGGGTCACTTTGTGGGATTGGTGCTTGCCACATTTCTTGCAGAATGTCCAAGGGTCTTAGGAACGTTCACCATGTTGGGGGGAGCCACTTTTGAGTTTTTGACAGCCAAGAGACTCGTGGCTCTTCCTTTGTGTTCTCTTCTCCATTATAGTAGTTTTCAGTTCATCATTGGAACTGGCTAAGCTGCTTGGAGGTTCTCATCTTGGAGGCTGCATAATGGCCCATCTGCATCATAGTTATATTGAGGAAGCTGTAACACACACTCACACAATATACACTTGTACACACACACACACACACACACACACACACACACACACACACACACAATGTATCCCATATCCACACCCTCAGAGTTTTGCATGCAGCGAGATTGGGGTACACTTGGACATTGGTGATTTCAAACTGCTTTCCCAAGTGTTTCTGAGGAGGTGGGCTGCATTCTGCTTCACCTTCTGGAGGTGGTTAAAACTTCTGAGAGGTCCCTCCCCCCACTAGCCAGAAGTCAGTGCTGAATCAGAAGTGATTCACTCCCCACGTGTTTGTACTATCTCAAGCTTTCCTAGGAGAGCTGGCTTTGCCTTCTCCTTGGTAGAATACCCAGAATGCAAGAAAACTTGGTATGACTAAAAAGAAAAAAACTATAGTAACAACATTAAAACCCTAGGTCAAAAGAGAAAACCAGTTTCAACTTGGATCAGCTTTCCACAGCACAGAATTACCAGGACAGCCCAACTTCCTGTTAACAAACCACCTGATGGATTCTTCATGGCAAATGCATCTGTCTTTGAGGGGTCTGGAGAAGGTGTTTTTGGCTTCCTACAGTCTTACCTGTATTATTTTGTCTTATGAAGTACAATCCAGCATTGAGGCACACAGGCTGGTCTGACAAGCTCTGCAT
>CABHPQ010111287.1:0-12828 GCA_902168405.1 Peromyscus aztecus
AGTCTAAGAACTAAATTTATTTTCAATTAAAATAAGAAGCCCATATGTCATGATAATTTTTTGTTACTATTTCTAATGTGCAAAACAAAGGTTTGCTTTTAGCATTGAACATAGTAATCACAACAAATCCCTTAATTTTCAATCAAGGCAAGGATACTCAAGAGCTTTTCTCCGGCAAGGTGCTACCTCAATGGCTAATCCTATTAGGAATGAGCCGTGCACTGAGACTAAATCCGCCGGGGAATTCAAGGAATCAAAGGCTTACTGTACACTCAGAAGGCAACGACTTTTGTAAAGGGCTCTATTATATGAGGAACAAAAGAATACCACTTGTGTACTTAAATATCATCTGCTTTTCCTTCCAAAATACTCCATTTTTAAGTAAAGATATGTGATTTAAATGTATTTAGAGTTCAGCTTTTGGCACCACTCTCGGTTTTGAGGAGAAGAGCCATCTGCGGGCCCCACGGCTCGTGCATAATGATATGCTTACAAGCTGCTTCCCTTTTCTGCACAATGTACCCTTTTCACTTTAACATACATTTCCCATAAATTTTTGAATAACAAATTGGGCTGTGGAAGTTTGTTGAAATGGGACAAGGAAAATGCCTGTAGGCTAGAAAACGGAGATTGAATTTTTTTTTTTTTTAACTAAAGGACTGGTGCCTTTGAGAAGTATTTACTCCACCTGCCCTGCCCTCTCTTGCCCCCCCCCCACCCATGTATCCTGAGCTGTAATCCTTCAAAGCTGCAGAGGAAACTTCTCCCTTCCATAGGTTAGGGCTGTACATTAACTTGGGCAAAGAGCCCACATGCCTGCCATCCATTACACCTGCTGGGTGACAAACAGATGAGAGTCATCATGCAGACTCCCAACGTTTGATCTCCTGATATCGCCAGATGTCCCCATTTACATTCAAACATAACCATGGTCATTAATGCAACTTGCCCGGCTGGCATTTAATAGGGAGAAAAAGTTGAATTCTAATCTACAATTCTAAGTATGCAAAGCTTTCAGTGTATGAACACATAAGCTATTAAATATGTTTCAATGTGTATAACTCTATGGCTATTATCAGAGCTGATTCATTTTCGGAGTGGAGACTAGCCCAGACAGAGCAGACATTAGCATATCTCCAAAGAAAAAGTACTTTCATGGCACAATCAGCTTCTGAATTTTGAGTTTGAAGAACAAAATTTACCTTGATTTTTTTTAAATCTCTTAAACACTAAAACACAGTAAGAATAATTGTGGTTGCTGGGTCTAATATATCAATAATTAGTAAACAGCTAAACAAGTTAATGAGGTCATGAGCTAAAAGAATTGGAGGGGAAGAGGAAGAAGAAGAGAAGGATGAGGAGGAAGGGGAGGAGGAGAAGGTGGAGAAGAAGAAGAAGAAGAAGAAGAAGAAGAAGAAGAAGAAGAAGAAGAAGAAGAAGAAGAAGAAGAAGAAAGGATCATCATCTGCATCCCTTCCTGAAACATCTTGCTAAAAGCTCAAGAATATTGATAAGATTCACCTAAGAAGTTCAAGAACAATTTCAAGCTTGGGTCTTATGGAGAAAAAGTTCCCAAGAGTGAGGTCTATGTTCTTTAATGCTACCGATACCGAATTTTAAAACTTCAACTTTGCAACTCTGGGCGCTGTTCATAAGACCACAACTTAGCAGCATAGCTTGGGGGAATAACCTTCCTTGCTATTCTTTCTTTATTGCATGAAATGCTCATAGCCTATGCAATTACTGCCTGGCACCAGATACGTGGTCTACAGGAAATAAACAAGACATGGCTTTATCTTCAGAGAGCTGATGTGTGGCTCTAAGAGTATATATGAGATACCCAATGTTGTTACACTGTAAGGCCTAAAGGGAGTGAAAAAGACTTGAAAAATACTTGCCAGGGATTTCAACTATTTCCACCAGCTGGCATTCCTAGCTTTGGGAAGAAAGCTCTAGGCCAACCACAAACCCTCCCAACTTCTATGCCTAGAAGGGGCTCTCAGAGATCTTCAGGAGAGAAGATTGAACTTTGGCATTAAGGAAGCCATAATGACTGTCCTAGCCACACTCATTTCCATTCAGATCTCTTCCTTTGGCTTCCTCTCCTGGACTGGAAGCATTTTCTCTATAGAGACACCACCAATGATCAGAGTTCTGGACCCAACCTTCTATCATGATGATTCTATGTTCTTCGTTCCACTCCTTCTTTGTGAAACTACACTATTCATTGACAAAAAAGCAACAACAACAGAACAACAAAAAGCTGAATCTCTCTTCTGTCTACCGACACCTGACCTCAGGTCTCACCTGTCATGTTCCTCTGCGTTGAGGATCAAAAAGAAATATCTGACATATTGAAAATAAATTAGTGGATCAAAAATCAGTCATACTGGGTGAACATCTATCCCTATTATGAAATCCAAAATGTTCACAAATGAGAATGTTTCTCAGTAGCCTGACCCTAAAAGTAGGGTATTTAACAACATTTAACTTTCCAACATGCAGTTTGCAAAATGGTTCAAAAATAACTTTTAGGTTTGTATACAAGGTATAGATGGAGAATGAATAAATAAATCTCATGTTTAGATTTGTTTCATTTCTAAATTATGTCCTGCATATGTAAACATTTCAAAAATGGGAAAACAACAACAACAACAACACTTGTGATCCCAAGCTTTTGCAGATGAAGAACATTTGGTCTGTATTACAGCAAGTTTTTTATTTGAAAATCACCCTGATTGTTTTCTGTTTCCTTGTGGCCACACTGCTGTCCAGGTTTTATCTACTGGGGACCTCACAGTTCAGCTCAGTCCAGCAACAATTCATTTTAACTAAGCCCAATCTACTGTTAACACTCCTGGAATTTAAAAAATGTCTTCATTATCTCTCAAAAAGGACAGAAATCCAAATCTTACTCAAATATTATATCCCATACCAAAGAATAATAATAATAACAACAAAATATCACCAAATCTGGGAGGGAAATGCTGGATGAATTTGTTTCAATGTCAAGGTAACAACAGAGAATCCCAATGACCCACCCACAGAATCAGAATTAAACACTGAAGTCTCTGCTTTAAGGCTTTGGTAAGAGTAGCAAATATTAAATCAGGCTTAAAAATACTAAGTGCCATGAAGCCACTTTTATTTCAATCTTTTCTCTGGTTGTTCTGCACAGCCCTGCAATTTCGTAGCATCTACTAATGGAAAGTGAGCCGGGATTCTATTGACACTTTCATGACAAGTCATACTTCACCTTCCATTGTCCAGTCTTCTTAACTGTTCATTATCTCCACTGCTGTGCCTACGAGATAATGATACACTGCTTCTACCCCTGACTGTAACACATTTTTGCTCCAGGGTTCTTTTTAATTGAAACACACTGCCCGTGCTACTGTTTTTGGTGCAAAAGTAAACACATTTAACACAAAAATTCAGTTTGCATTTGCTTCACCAATACGAAGTGTGCAAAGTTACCTGCCTCCAGAAAGATAGAGAATCCTTTTGAAACAATATAGTTTATTCTTTCCTCTCAGTTTTATTACCATTCATCATTTCTGTGGATGTGATAATCAATTGCTTCAATGAGATAAAACCGCCATGGGTATTCTGACTGCTTCTGTGTGTCCCACACCCACTCAAAAATGTTTCACCAATGCTCCGGCACAGAACCCAAAGAAATGCTTCTACCGAAAAGAGGAGGCCAAATAAATTATGTCTGTTAAACTGTTTGTATCAGTTATTAATTATGTTAAGTATTCACCACCTGGTCAATGGAATGGCCTGACTTCAGGTTGTTGGTAGCTAAGGATGAGCCAGGATGCTGCCCTGGCCTGGAAGATGTTCTCAGTTTGAACTGGGTGAATACAACCAAGTCAGGCATTTATATGAACAAATACTGTAACACACACACACACACACACACACACACGCACACGCACACGCACACGCACACACATACACAATACATTAGGGTATGTTGAGGAATTAGGAAATCGAAGCAAGATAACCTATTCTCTGAGGAAAACAGGATTTAGCTAAGGCATCTTTACTAATAATTTCTCTTTTGACATGTTGAAATTAAGCATATTCATTTTTTCATTTTAATAAAATGTATTTTTCATAAATTTCATGTTTATTTTAATTTTGATTGTAGCTATAAGAAATTTTAGCTATATAATACAGCTCATACTTGTATTTATTCTAAAATTCTCTGCTTACATGGAATTATTTTAGTATTGGACAGCATTGATGAGCAATAATTCTATAGTCAAGGCAGTAAAAGAATTCTGCTCATAAGAATGTGATCAAAATATATATAATAAAACTTTTAGTATGTGTTTTTAGATACTTCCACAACACCTGGCCCAGATGAATCGTTGACAAAATTGCCAGATAAATATATTTCTATGCAGAAATATTCTGTTAGTATATGAAAAAAAATGAGAAAATAACCCTGACACTTCAACTATCCCCAACCATTTTTGAATACTTGCATAAAAGACATCAAATCTTACATCTAGCCATTGTTAATTCCAACTCTGAAGTCCTCCATGGTATGAAATATCTACATATGTATGTTTATATATGTGGACAATGTTTATACTATTTATTATAAACTATGCTTTTTACTACCTCCCTGAAGTGTAGCAAAAACAGTCAACATGGGAATTGTTAAGTGCAGTCCAATATAGCACTATGTGTCATTATGATATGATGGTATAAATAGGTGCAAGGTTGGATGGAGGCATTATCCTGCTTGTCAATCTTATTTCTATTGAAAAATATACTATGGATTTCAAAGAGTGTCTATAATTCAGTGTTTTAATAATCAATATATTTGGAAATACTTACACCCCTATTTTTAACTATTATTTTATTCAAATGATGTATGTTTGTTATTGTAGTATTTTGTGCTTTAATAATAATGAGAGAATTCCAACCTTGATTTTCCTGACTGCATATATTCATATTCAGATGCTTGCAAACTTTCTTAGTTCACAATACCCTAAGTGTGCTAGTGAAATTCTCATAACACCCTTAGGGCAAGATAATTACCAACAATTCTGTTTATTATGCAGCTGGGCTCCAATAACTTAGTAGTCATAGTTTAGGCAGAAGTTCTTGTCTATCCCTTGAGTAGTTAGAACATCTTCCTAGTTTCCTCAGCCCAAGTTGTGATCTATAAAACTACATGGTTTTAAGTGTTCTAGAAAGAAAGGCAACACTGAGTTCCTCCTAATATACAGGGCATACCTACTGCTAGTAGTTCTTTCAATATTTGTCTCTGTTAATAAATGTTAATTGCTATAGTTTAAGAAGGTCACAGTTTGTGCTTCTGGTCAACTCTTCTGCAGACTAACTTTCAGAATGGACAATGAGCTAAGCAATTGGTCAGTTCATTGATTATTTATAAGATTTCTTTTATATATACTACTCTATTATTATTTTTTATGTCCTCAAACAGCTTACATCTTAAGATGCCATCACAGAAGTATCTTGGCTCCATATTTTGCCACATTTTTTAATGTCAAACCATCCACATACCTCTCTAAAGGAGACAGAAGTATTAGTGTAATCTTTATTTATTCTCATTATTTTATTTACCTATGTCTTAGAATTTTGGGGTAAATCTTGTGAAATTCAGAAAACAGAATAAATACAAGGATGCTGTTGTTTTAAGAATCTCTTTTGAGAAAGGTACTCAAACGACAACAGGCTTAACAGACTTTTTAGGTGCATTCTCTTTTTCTGATCTTCCATATAAAGAATACAGAAGTCACTTCTCTTTCAGAACAAGAAATAAAAGATAGAGTCAGTTGAAAGAAGCACCAACTTTTTATAGATGAGGGATGTGAGACCAGGAGGCAAACCACTGTCCCTAAACAATTTAAAGATGGGTAAATACAGGATATTCAGACTTAGTGGAGCAGAAAGCTCTGAGGAAGGAGTGCTGAGGTTAGAATCCTTGAGGGGTAACAGATGAACAACTGGCCCCGTGCGAACAGCTCCAAGCCTTAACAACTTCAGGAGGACCCCAGTGGGATCATTCACAGTTTTGTGAGTTTCAGTCCACAAGTTCTGCCGATTCTTAACAAAGCAAACTACCCTATACCTCTGCCAGGGGAATGGAAGAGAGAAACAGTTTGAAACATACCAGAGCAGCCTCTTGTAAGCAAGAACTGCCCTCGGGAGAAACCATTTATCCAAAGTCTCACCTGCAGAGAGTTTGTCAGAAGTTGATCCACATGTGGGAAGAGGAACATCCACTCCAGCTCCCTCTAGCTTTTCACATGGGGAAGGATGAGCCCCAAGTGCAGTCCCTCCAGCCTGGCAGGGTGGGAGCCCCAAGAAGCAAGGTCAACTTTGAGTCCAGGAATACAAGACTAACTTTTCTCCCACTGCTAACTACATTCTCCCACTCCACACCACATTACTAAAAGGCCAATTACATTAGCTTTGGTTAGCCAGAATGTCATGTTTGCCTTTAAACCATAAAATTATAAGGCACAATAATAGTTGGAACATGTTAGAATGATCAGGCTAGGATTTTTACACACTGTGTCCAAGAAGTTTAGGGAATCAATAGGAAAATTAGACACTTGAAAATATAGGTGGGTAATGTAAGCAGAAATAGTAAAAGCTAAGGAAGAATGTAAAAGAAGTAAGACAGGTCTACTATAATGTATCAGAAATTAGGAATGCCACAAAGAAGAAAGGCACCTGAACCCTTAATTGGAACAGAAGTTTAAGAGCTGTGCAGCTAATACTAAAGATTTAACATGTGTGTTGTGTCTGCAAGAAAGACCTGCGATTATGTGATTGATAATTGTCCTGAATCAATGGGAGACACCAATCCACTGCGAAGCTTAGAGAACACCAATTAAAATGAATAGAAAACCATAAAAATGGATTAAAGCATAGATATCATAGATATGGGCATACCACACTCAAATATCAGAACAAAAAAGTGATAAATTTAAAACGCGCGATTGTGGTGTGGTTCAGTAAAGCATGACCTCACAGGTGAAAGCCCTAGGGCCACTCCTCAGTACCAAAACATTTTAAACGAATAAGTAATATTGAACAAAGCCAGTTTTTTTTTAAAAGTTTTAAATATAAGATCAAAGGTAAGAGTTATAGCCAACTTGTTTTTAAGACTTCATCTTTCCTAGTTTGCTTTCTATTGTTGAGATAAAACACCAGGACCAAATAGCAACTTCGGGAGGAAAGGGTTAATTTAATTTTAAAGCTTATAGTTCTGAGCTGAAGGGAAGTGAGGCAGGAACTCACAGGAGAAATCTGGAGGCAGGAACTGAACCAGAGACCATGAAGCGGTGCTGCTTACTGGCTTGCTTTCCCATGGATGCTCAGCCTTCTTTCTTATATTTCCCAGATCACCTGCCCAGGGCTGGCACTGCTGACAGTGGATTGGGCCTTCCTCCATCAATCATCAATCAAGAAAATGCCCTACACACTTGCCTGCAGGCCAGTCTAATGGAAGCATTTCACATATTGAAGGTCCTTCTTCCTAGATGACCTTAACATGTTGTCAAATTGGCAAAGAACTAACCAGCATGCCTTCCAAGGAAGAATGCAGGAGATTAAAATAAAAAGCTTTGTGAGAGATAAACCCACCAACCTAGAATTCTATGCACTGTGAAATTATCCATCAAAGTCAAGGAGAAATGAAGAGTTCATCAGATAAGCAAAATTTATGGTCCTCTCTTTCCAGGAACTGACTAGTAAGAAATTCTAACATAAATTCAGCAGAGAGAAGTAAGCTGACATAGGTGTGAAGGCAAGTTCTACAAGGAGAGGATGCATCAGAATACGAAAAGGAAAGGCTAAAATGCAGTATTGTACCTTTTATTCTTAATTGGTCTACCACAGAGCAATTATGCAGAGTAATGCATTCATGCAATTATACTCAGATGTATATGTTGATATACACAAGTACATTTATATTTAAATACTGGGGTATTTTTGTTTGCATTTTTCATAAGATGTATGCAGAACAGTGTTATTTGAAAGTGAACTTGGGTTAATTGTAAATGTATAGTTTATGTTCAGGGCAGCAACTAGAAAAGGAAGTAGACTTGTAGACTTGTCATATGATAAAGGAGATGAAAGAAATACAAAATGTTCAGTTAAAACTTCAGAAGGTAGAGAGAGTAAAGACAAATATGTTACTGATCAAAAGGCATTGGGGGTGGTCCCTCAACTCATCAGTGATCATCCTAAGGCAAATGTATAAACACACCACTTAAAAGACAGATATTATTAGATTGCACCAGAAATGGAGACCCAGTCTGGAGAAGTTAGTGAAATCATTGTTGAGTTCAACAGCACACCCATCAACTGATTTGAATGCTGTTAATAAACTGCTTCATCCAATGAGAGTGGATTATACATTTTTTTTACAAGTCCTGGATCAATGTTCTCTAGGAAAGGCTACATTCTGGACCTAGAAACACACCTGAACAAATTTAAGGCAATAGAAATCACACAATCAATTCACTTCGAACAGAAAAATTAAACTGGAAATCAATAATAGAAAGTTGGCCAGAAAATTCTAAAATATTAAAATTTATGGGATCTATGAATCTGGACTTAGAGTAAAAGTTATAACATTGACTGTGTATGTTAGAAAAGATGAGCATTAAACACCCAATCGATTGCCTTAGGGAAACTGGGAGAAGGAAAAATAAATTCAAAATCAGTAAGAAAAAAAAAAAAAAAGGAAAGAAAGTTGTCTCCTCAAAGGGGGGAAAACCCACTAGACTCAATTAGCCTGTGGCCTTAATGATAAAGAAAAAAAAAAGAAAAAAGATCAGACAAAAATTGCTAATATGAGAAAGGAAAAAAGGAACATTAATGTAGATCAAGTAGGTCACGTGAAGCTAAAAAGACAAAAAATACAGATACATAAAAGCCGGAAAATGCTCCATTTCTACTAAAGACAATCTACCAAGAGGCAGAAGGAAAGAAAGAAACAATTGAACTGGCCTGCATTCATTTAAGAGATGGAATGACTAACTATAGACAGGTTCACTGGTGAATTCTACCAATCATTTAGGGGAAAATTGTGCATTCTCTCCACAATCTCTTTAGGAAACTAAATGCAGATGGAATACTTCTTGACTTGGTTAAGAGGTCAGCATTATCCTGATACCTAAACCAGAGAAATCACAAGGAAAGGGATCTGGGTTGGGGACAGTTCAGTGAAGAGCACCTGTCTCACATACAGGAGATGTTGTATAAAGGAAGCCATCCACACAAAACAGGTGCAAAATCCTCTCATGAAGTATTAACCGATTCATTCAAGGATCAAATGAGATTTTTCCAGGAATGAAGACTAGCATAATATCTACAAATCAATGAATAAGTAGAGCCCATCACAGTCTAAAGAATGCTCAAATTGCTTTAAATGATTACTTTTATTAATTAAAGAAAAATATAACTGACTTCAAATGAAGGACAGAGAATTATCAATGATTGGTTATACAAGCATTTAAAACAAGGAGGCTTTAGCATGCCAGATAAGCAAAGAGCATGCTGTGTTCAATGGTTGGAAAAATTGGTAATTCTAACCCAACGGGAATGGCTTGTGGAGGAAGTGTTCATGAATAGTCACTGCCAGGTTCTTTACACATAATGTATTAGAGATAAAACCAGGTAAAATGGAAGCACTAAGTGAAATGTACTCAAGAAGAAGCGGGTGGTGGTCACTCAATCAGCACATTCAAACACTGGCTCTAAAATTTCAACCTATTCATTCATGCCACCAACACCCAAACACACCTGAGGTGCTGACTATGCAGAGGATGTCTTGTCAATGCTGCCGAGAACAAGTGGCCTGTAAACTCCTTAGCACGAAGTTATTAGAAAATTAATAGTTCATTTATCATCATACTATATCTGCTGTGGGGTGTCCTGTATGTTGTGAATAAATAAAACTCTGATTGGCCAGTAGCCAGGCAGGAAGGATAGGGTAGACGGGACAAGGAGGAGAAGAATTCTGGGAGGTAGAAGGCTGAGGAGAGAGAGAGAATCAGTCACCGCCTTGACAAGCGAGATGCAAGGTACTGGTGGGCCACGAGCTACGTGGCAACTTATAGACTAATAGAAATGGATTAATTTAAGATATAAGAACTAGATAACAAGAAGCCTGCTGCGGCCATACAGTTTGTAAGCAATATAAGTCTCTGTGTGTTTACTTGATTGGGTCTGAGTGGCTGTGGGACTGGCGGGTGAGAGAGAGTTGTCCTGACCTTGGGCCAGGCAGGACTGGAGAAAACTATAGCTACATATATCTGTGTCATAAAACCAAATGAAGACTATCACAAAAGCAACAAACCCTGGTGATCCTGTTTCCATCTTGGTCCAAGGTAACATGATGTCCATCCTGAACCCTGACAAACTCACTGGGTAGAAACAGGCGAAAAGGGAGAATCACACTGAAACAACCAGCCTGAAGCAGGGATGATGAAGTGAGGGGCTTGATGTAAGGTGTGGAATTGGGCTGAGTCATTAAGAGCGCAAAATAACATGCAGAACACAACCTGAAAAATTGCAATGAACAGTTTAGTTTTTTTTTTTTTTAAGTTTGTGTGGGGCTTGTGCATGAGTATGTGTTGTATGGAATGTGCATGGACTTACTTGAGTGTATGCATGTAGAATCCTGCTCGACCACTCACCTTATTTCTTTGAGATAGTATCATCCATTGGACCTGAAGCTTGATGTTTTGGGTAGGCTGGCCAGCTAAGAAGCTCCCAGTACCTGCCCGTCTCTGCCCTATAATGCCAAGGTTACAGGCACATGTGCCATGCTTCAGTTTTTAAATGGGTGCTAGGGATCTGAACTCAGATCCTCATGTTTATATAGCAAGTGCTCTTACCTACAACTGAAATATCTCCATGGCTCTATAGTGGGCATTTTAGATGGTGTCAACTCTGGAGGTGGAGACACTCAGTAATTTTAAATGAAGTACAATAAACTGAGCTTTGAGATTATCTAATAAATAAGACTTTGGTTGGATATAAGAAATTATAAAAATGATTAGGAACTTCATCTCCATGAGTTTCATAAGAAGAAAATATTTACTCAGGAATAAAATGTCAGAAAACTCATGTGTTGGCTTACAATACAAACTTTATGTTCTCAGTTTATATTATAACAACATCAACATAGCTGGATAGTGAGGAAGAAATATTTTTGATGCTGGTGATCTAGGAACCTAGGAATTAAGTCAGCTTTAACTAGAGTTTATTCTCTCTATGAGGAATGAAATATAATGAAAGCAATTCATTGTTTTCCAAGGAATATTTTAGACACTGCATACTGGGAATATTTTAGGAGACAGTGCTCCTTCAAAGAACCAAAGAATTCTTTTGGAGACACTACCACTGAATCCTCCCTCCATGTGGAACAATGTTTAACTCCACCCATGCTTCAAACATAATTAAGGACTCATAGCACCATGAAAGTGTTATTAAATTACAGTGTTGGGAATGAAACGTAAATTTGTGTTTCAATATGGCACTGGCATTTCAACCTTTTTTATTCTGAAGATCATTAATAGTAAACATTCAGAGGAGAAGTAAAGTTGCAGGACTGAGAGAATCCAAAGTGCTACTCCATAATGAGCCTTAGCTCAGTGCCACTTCATGCATCCTCTGCCTCTCTTGGTCTCTGCTTGCTCAACACCCATGAACGGCAGAGTTTATAAGTGTGAAAGAGGCAAGGTTGGGTGAAAAGGTAAAATATCATCTTTAGGCCAGCTTGATAGCAGATGACCAATGAGAAAAACAAATGGGTTTACCCGGCGGTTGCTTACACTGCAAAACAAACAAACAAACAAAATCCAAACACAGAAAACACAAGTTAGCCACTCAAAAAGCACAAAGAAAAGAGAGCAAAGGAGCATATACATCTCTGAATATAAAGGAATTTATCCAGGTTTTAGTGGATCCAGGAAATGAAATGAATATGAATATATTAGATCTGACACAAAACACGGGAAGAATATGGTCTAAAATCAGGGAATTCAATGACTTGGTGGGTATAGCTGACTATGTCCTATAACAACATCATCAACAACAACAAAAACCCACTAATTTTGAGAGGCAGTGTACCCTAGTAGAGAAGCCTTTTCTTTATAAGAGAGGAGAAGCTGACTTGCACCCTCATAATCCCATGTGCACCAATCTAAGAAAGTGAACACACAAATATTTTCAGGGAAATCTAAGTTTGATGTCCTTCCCTATATGACTAAAGATCTGGCTCATGGGTGACATAAATAGAGTTTCCATTATGGGTAGCATAAGGGTTTTTCTAGGGGAAAAGGGTTAGGTACACTCCAGCCCCATGATTTACTCTGTGATTCAGGCTGAAGTCCTAGTAAAGAACTCTACACTCCAAGGCAGTTGGGAATGTTTAAAAATTATTTTTCCTCAACACACCATTTATTCCAAATGATAAGATTACAGCCTCAAGGAAAATCACACCTTTAAAATAAATCATTTGTCTTGGCTCTTGCCTGAGAGAGGTTGAGTTTTCCTGGAAAGTTAACACTCCTTGTCAGAGAAGAAATAAAAATAAGCGTGGTACAGGCAAAGATGACATTCGAATCCAAACAAAAGTTTGCCTTTTGCAATTTCTTTCTTTTTCTCCTTGATCATACAACCTGATGTGCTAAGAAAAAGTCTCAATTTAGCTTTCTATAAGCTCTTGAAATAGTTCATATATATAGTCCCTCATAGAAAGATTCACTCGCAAACTTTTGTCAACAGGACAAAACACACCATTTGAAAACTGCATTAGTA
>CABHPQ010111290.1:4851-15953 GCA_902168405.1 Peromyscus aztecus
CCAAGCATGTTTACCTTCTGAGCTGTCTGGAAGGTCCCCTTGTGTGATAGTTTAGGGCCTTACTATTCAGTTTTCCCCAACCTGTCCCTGCCTAGAAACTTCATGGCCTTTTTTGGCAATTGGCGCCACCTCGTGGTCATTCATTGTGGTTTCTGCTCCAAGGAATTTTTGTTTTGTTTTTAGACGTGGTCTCACTGTGTACCCCTGGCTGGCCTCGAACTCATAGACATCTGCCTTTGTCTCCTTAGTACTGGGATTACCCTGCACCAAGGGATTTTCTTTCTAAAGTCCTTTGGACACAGGAGTCTGATGTCCTGGCTATTGCTCTGAAGCCCCAGGAAGTCATCTTTCTTTAAATGTGGGGAGTCTTCTGTGGAATTGATTGATCACAAACCCTACAAGTGTGGGAGTGGAGGTCATGGTGGTTAAGATGGCCTGGGACAGATGGGCTAGTGCCCTGTGCTCCTAGACTTTGCCCTGCTGCTCCTGTGTGTGCACAGCCCCACATGCTAGCTGTGTGGTTTTCAACCTCTTCCAGCTGCCAGGGAATTGTCACTACCCCCTGCCAAGCACCTGTAATTTGCTTTCTGCCCAACACACCGAGCACTTCCTTATTTAATAAGGCTGTTGCTACCCAGGCTTTAAGTTCAAGAGGGTGGGGGGCCTCTACCAGGGTGTGCCAAGCATCTGGTCTTGCTCATAGTAGGTGCGTGTAGTGTTGTCCCATCAATCTCTCTCTGTCTCTGTCTCTCTGTCTCTCTGTCTCTCTCTGTCTCTCTCTGTCTCTGTCTCTCTCTCTCTCTCTCTCTCTCTCTCTCTCTCTCTCTCTATTTTTCAAGACAAGGCTGTGTAACAGCCTTGGCTGTCCTGGAACTCTCTGTGTAGACCAGGCTGGCCTCGAACTCACAGAGATCCACCCGCCTCTGCCTCCTTGAGTGCTGGGATTAAAGGCGTGCGCCACCACCGCCTGGCTGTCCCATGGATTTCTATTGTTGGGGGACCCGTCTGTGGTGAGATCAGGCACAGAGCATGCCAGCATATGGCAGGAGCTGTGAGCACCTCTGGCTGCTGCTGCTTCTAGGTTTGGGTCCATGGAGTCCCTGGAGACTTGCCAGGGTTGTCACTCAACATAACCCCCCATCCCCAGGCCTGTCTCACCGCATCTGGAACCATGAGTGAGGCCCGAAGGGACAGTGCTAGTAGTCTGCAACGCAAGAAGCCCCCATGGCTCAAGTTAGACATCCCGGCTGCGGTGCCCCCAGCCGCAGAAGAGCCCAGCTTCCTGCAGGTAGGTTCTGGCCACTAGGGGTTTTGGGAATTCCCTGGCCAGGCTCCTCACCATAACTCTGTTGTCTAGCCCCTGCGGCGGCAGGCTTTCTTGCGGAGTGTGAGTATGCCAGCTGAGACAGCCCGTGTCCCATCACCCCACCACGAGCCTCGGAGGATGGTGCTACAGCGTCAGACATCCATCACACAGACCATCCGCAGGTACCGCACCATCCTGGCCATTCCTTAGGCTGGGGCTAGGGCAGGGGCCTGGAGGTAGGCATACAGAATCCCCTTTAGGTACTGGGGATAGCAATGGGGCCAAGGTCCCTTCCCTCTCAGCTTCCTCCTCCATCTTAATCCCAGCAACACTGCATCATCCTTCTGTTCTGGGGACCTATGGCTGCCACTCCACCTGCCACTCTGTTCCCCGGGCATGCACTCTCCTTTCTCTCCCCACCCTAATACCCTGGCCCCTCACAGACAGGTACGCTTTGGGCGTGTCCACACTCTGCCTCTTCTGGGGCCCCGGGCTGCTTGCAAGGCCCTCCCACAGCGCCAGTCTCTCTCTTGGTCCTTGCTCAGGTACCTCCTGCAGGTCTTGAGTGTGTTGGTGGTTTCTGGCACGTGCATGTTATGTAGCCTCTTGGAGCTGTTGGAGTGCTTGACTTGACATTCCCTGGCTGTTCATGACAGGGTCTGGCTGTGTTTTGATTTGCATGTCCAAAGACCATGACTACCCTACAGCTCCCGCTGCTGAGTTCTGTAGTGCCCTGGGGTGGTGGTGGCTGCCTGAGGCCAAGGTCTCTCTCTGGACTCAGGGTTGGGTGAGAGCCTATGGGAACTTTCTGCTGACAGGCATGCAGAACGCTGTAGCGGGACTTGGGGTGGCCAGAGTTGGAACTGCCTTGTCCTTATAATTTAGATGTTGCCAAACTAGACCCGGTCCTTGGAGTGACTGGAGGCCTACCCAGGGCGCTGGCCTTTGAGGCTCCCTGACTGGGGTAGGGGGACAGGAGACATGGCTTCCCCTTGCTGAGTCCTTCCCATGCCAGGGGGACAGCAGACTGGTTTGGAGTGAGCAAGGACAGTGACAGCACCCAGAAGTGGCAGCGCAAGAGCATCCGTCACTGCAGCCAGCGGTATGGGAAGCTAAAGCCACAGGTCATTCGGGAACTGGACCTGCCCAGCCAGGACAACGTGTCAATGACCAGCACTGAGACGCCACCCCCACTCTATGTGGGGCCATGCCAGCTGGGCATGCAGAAGGTCTGCTGCCTCCTCATTCTGCTCCTCTAGGTGGTGGGGAGGGGCTGGGGGGGAGAGAGTATTCCTCCGAGCCTGTGGATGGGAGAGCAGCCACAGCGTCTTAGAAAGGCTCCTGAGATAGTCCCAGAGAAGGAGCCTAGGAGGAAAAGTCATAAGGTTGTACCAGTTCAGATTCAGGGTAGCAAACGTCAAGGGGAGAGGAACCCCTCTAGGTGCCATGGATGAGAGTGAGGCTTAGCGTGTAGGGAGCATTTATGCTTTTCGTGGAAGGCTTGCCTGGGTCTGTATACTGATCTAGCATCTTCTCCACCAGATCATAGACCCTCTGGCCCGCGGCCGGGCCTTCCGCATGGCCGATGACACCGCAGATGGCCTGAGCGCCCCCCACACTCCCGTCACACCGGGTGCCGCCTCCCTCTGCTCCTTCTCCAGCTCCCGCTCGGGCTTTAATCGGCTCCCTCGGCGGCGCAAACGGGAATCAGTGGCCAAGATGAGCTTCCGGGCTGCTGCAGCCCTGGTGAAGGCAAGTGTAGGGGGCCAGGGCTGGAGGTGTGGGAGCCGGGGCCACTTCCACTGCCGGGTCCTAAGGTCACCTCCTTGTCCTCAGGGTCGGTCTATTAGGGATGGCACGTTACGAAGGGGACAGCGCCGAAGCTTCACTCCTGCCAGCTTCCTGGAGGAAGACATGGTGGACTTCCCTGATGAGCTGGATACATCTTTCTTCGCCCGGGTAAGAAGAGCCTGGGGTGTCACCCCATCTCCTTTGTCTCTGGATCCACCCTGACCTCACATATTTGCTCAGGAAGGTGTCCTCCATGAGGAGCTGTCCACATACCCAGATGAGGTGTTTGAGTCCCCGTCTGAGGCAGCACTCAAGGACTGGGACAAAGCCCCAGAGCAGGCCGACCTCACAGGTGGGGCTCTGGACCGCAGTGAGCTTGAGAGAAGCCACTTGATGCTGTGAGTACAGGCAGTGGGGGAGGGGTTCAGGGGGAGTGTCTGCCTCACTGGGAGCAGCTGGGCCCTTGGGTGTGATGCTGCAGTAGTCACAGCTTGGACTGACCAGGGAACTGGGAATCTAGCCTGACCACTGTGGGTATGAGGACCCAGGGGCAGGCACAACTCTAGACTTCCATGCCCAGCTATAGAAATTCCAGATCCCAGGGGCTAGAGTCTAGATGAGAGGAAGACCATGGCCTAGTCAACACTGTTGAGATATACAGCCTCAGTCTTGAGGCTCCCCATTCCCTCTCTGCCAAGCTGCCAGGAGCTTACTGGTAAGGAGGAGAAGGAAGAGAGATGACTTGCTGAGGGCCTCCACCACCCCTGGGAGGGCAGCAGACCCGGAGCAGTGCTCTGGTTCTGCTGGACGGAGGGCAGTTGTAGGTTCTGGGCGGGAAGTGAGCGCGCTGTTCCCCTCCAGGCCCCTGGAGCGAGGCTGGCGGAAGCAGAAGGAAGGTAGCACGTTAGCCCCGCAGCCCAAGGTGCGGCTCCGCCAGGAGGTGGTCAGTGCGGCTGGACCCAGGAGGGGTCAGCGCATCACTGTGCCAGTACGCAAGCTCTTCGCCCGGGAGAAGCGGCCCTACGGTTTGGGGATGGTGGGAAGGCTCACCAACCGCACCTACCGGAAACGTATTGATAGCTACGTCAAGCGGCAGATCGAGGACATGGACGACCACAGGTAGGCTGTGTTGGGATAGAGGCTGGGCTGGGGTGGGGAAGCCAAGGCAGGGATGTTCCTGACACCTCTGTCTCACAGGCCCTTCTTCACCTACTGGCTTACCTTCGTGCACTCACTGGTCACCATTCTGGCTGTGTGCATCTATGGTATTGCGCCTGTGGGCTTCTCGCAGCATGAGACAGTGGACTCGGTGAGCCCAGCAACTCTCCCTGCACCCAGATAACTGGAGTCCAGGCTCTGGACTCTGTTGTGGCCGGCTCTGGGAGGATGGAGGCCTCCAGATTTGATCTGATCTCACTCCTTACCTTCCAGGTACTTCGGAAGAGGGGCGTCTATGAGAACGTCAAATACGTTCAGCAGGAGAACTTCTGGATCGGCCCCAGCTCGGTGAGGACAGGGCTGGAGGAGGAGCTCAGAGGTGTCCCATCGGTCCTGGGCCCGAGGCCACAGCTGCTGTCTCCCTCTTCACAGGAGGCCCTCATTCACCTGGGTGCCAAGTTTTCACCCTGCATGCGCCAGGACCCCCAGGTGCACAGCTTCATCCTTGCTGCCCGGGAGCGCGAGAAGCACTCAGCTTGCTGTGTGCGCAATGACCGGTCTGGCTGTGTGCAGACTTCGAAGGAGGAGTGCTCGGTGGGTCCCCTACGCTCCCGCTCTGTCTGCGCTCTGCACTCTGACCTTCAGATTTAGGCGTCATGGCGTTCTTTACTCTGGCTTTTGTCAGTGTGTGGAACCTCCCCAGGCCCCCTCGTTCTTGCATTTCACTCTCAGTTCCGGTGGAAGACGGTCCTTTGACTTTAATTTGGTCTTGGTTTGGGCCTGCTCTTTCAGCACTTGTTTGGCATTATAACTTGGATATTGCCTTATTGGATGGTGCATGCCCAAAAGCGCAGTCGTTAGGAAGCTGAAGGAGAAGGATGGCTGAGTTCCAGGCCAGCCTGGGCTACACTCCATGGTCTCAAAAGAAAAGAACAATACAAAAGACTCCTCCAAACCGTGGCACCATAGCTGATGCCGTTTCCCTACTTCAGGGTAGAGGCTGTCTCCGTGCCTCTACTGTGCCGTTGGGCACCTTGGAATACGCCCCCGTGTGTTTCTGGGGTTTTAACCTAACAGCTGTGTGGAGGCAGGAGGCACTCATGAGGCTGTGCCTTTGATTCCCGACTGAGCCAGCACATTGCTCTGAACTGGGCAGAGCGTGGGATCTGACTAGGGCTGACCCTGTGTCCCCACAGTCCACGCTGGCGGTATGGGTGAAGTGGCCCATTCATCCCAGTGCTCCAGACCTCGCAGGCAACAAGAGGCAGTTTGGGTCTGTCTGCCATCAGGACCCAAGGTGAGCACTACTGGTTACCCTCTAAAATACCTTTGGTATGTCTGAGGGGTGTAGAGGAGTCCTTGTTTTGGGCAGAAGGGTAACATTGCCATGGGACAAAGGCTCTAACCATGTGGGCTCATGCAGGGTGTGTGACGAGCCTTCTTCCGAGGATCCCCATGAGTGGCCAGAAGATATCACCAAGTGGCCGGTGAGCTGGGGTCTCACACTTGTGGAATGGGGGAGGAGGCCACACCCTACCCTTAACGGTGCTGCAGTCTCTTACTGCCGGATCACCCACATCTTCGCACTGCCCTAGCTCTTGCCCAGCCTGCCTGTCCGACAAGGCTTGCCTCTGTGAGCAAGGAGTCAGGGCGAGAGAATGGCGTGAAGACTTGAGAGGCCAAAAAGCGTGATTCTAGTTTGCAGGTGGCTCAGCTCAGGCTTTGGGTGTTACCTGCTTGAATCAAGGGAGGCCTGGTTTCCGAGTCTTGTCTTTGTCTCGGTCTCGGTCTCGAATAAGGGTATTAGGCCAGAGTTGGGTGTGTGTGGTAATGACCCTGACCCACTTGTTTTTCTTCCTCACTTAGATCTGCACCAAAAACAGTGCCGGGAACCACACTAACCACCCTCACATGGACTGTGTCATCACAGGCCGACCCTGCTGCATCGGCACCAAAGGCAGGTGGGTGCTCCTGTGCAGCTGGCTTGGGGCAGCACTTTTCTCCCTCACTAAAGCCTGAAATAACCTGATTCCAGCGTCAGGGAGTAAGACTGGACCAGTGAGGGTGGGTGGGCCTGAAACCTGCCGGGGTAGATTGGACAGGTACCTGTAGACCTCAGCAGCCTCCATCTACAAGACTGGGCACCCTCCAAACCCTGGCATGACCCTCTAGGTGTGAGATCACCTCCCGGGAGTACTGTGACTTCATGAGGGGCTACTTCCATGAGGAGGCCACACTCTGCTCTCAGGTAGGCCTCGAGGGCATGCCCCTCTTTGCCCCCGGCCACTGTGGAGGCTGACGGGCCACTTTGCGCAGGTACACTGCATGGATGACGTCTGTGGCCTCCTGCCTTTCCTCAACCCCGAGGTGCCTGACCAGTTCTACCGCCTGTGGCTGTCCCTCTTCCTGCACGCCGGGCAAGTGGGGCTGGGGGCTGGGCTGGGGAGTGGCCTCATTCCCCACGAGTGGCGGGCTAGAGGTGAGAGAGCCGTCACCTTCCTGCTGAGTGCCCCTCACTGCCCACAGGATCCTGCACTGTTTGGTATCCGTCTGCTTCCAGATGACCGTCCTACGGGACCTGGAAAAGCTGGCAGGCTGGCACCGCATAGCCATCATTTACCTGCTGAGTGGGGTCACGGGCAACCTAGCCAGTGCCATCTTCCTGCCGTACCGAGCTGAGGTAAGGTGGCTTCCCAGGGTGGGGACCCTCTATGTGTGCCTGTGGCTGGTGTGACCCCATCTGTGTGGAGCTCAAGTATGCTCTGAGAGGTGGGAGGGGAAGGTGAGGGCCTGAGCTCCGGGGATGGGGAGACGCTGCCGCCCCACTAGCTCACGGCTTCCGACCCCCGACGTCAGGTGGGTCCAGCCGGCTCGCAGTTTGGCATCTTGGCCTGCCTCTTTGTGGAGCTGTTCCAGAGCTGGCAGATCCTGGCCCGACCCTGGCGTGCCTTCTTCAAGCTCTTGGCCGTGGTGCTCTCCCTCTTTGCCTTCGGGCTGCTGCCCTGGATCGACAACTTTGCCCACATCTCAGGCTTCATCAGCGGCCTCTTCCTGTCCTTTGCCTTCCTGCCTTACATCAGCTTTGGCAAGTTCGACCTGTACCGCAAGCGGTGCCAGATCATCGTCTTCCAGGCAGTCTTCCTGGGCCTGCTGGCCGGCCTGGTGGTACTCTTCTATTTCTACCCAGTCCGCTGTGAGTGGTGTGAATTTCTCACCTGCATCCCTTTCACCGACAAGTTCTGTGAGAAGTACGAGCTGGACGCTCAGCTCCACTGAAGCAGCTGTGGGCACCCAGCCTCCCAGGGCTGCAGATGGTGCTCCCTGAACACTGACCTCTTGTGCCTTGCTCATCCCTGTTGAACCCCTATCCCGCTGGACATTTATTACATGAGTTCCCACGATAACCTTCTAACTAGTCCCCCCCCTCCCCTGACGACCACTTCATGTGGCCAATAAATGGACTGGGAGCGTTTTAGCTGCCACTAACTTAACCAGAGCCGTTGCCTTTCCTGATTTCTGGCTGGGGCTGTGGGGAGAGGCCACGAAGACATTGGACATACAAGTCCCTACGCCAGTGGTTCTCAACCTGTGGGTCGTGACCCCTCCGTCGAACCTCCATCTCCCAAAATATTTATATTACAACTCATAACAGTAGCAAAATTACAGTTTTGAAGTAGCAATGAAAATAGTTTTATGGTTGGGGGTCACCACAACACGAGGAACCGTATTAAAGGGTTGCAGCATTAAGAAGATTGAGAACCACTGCCCTAAGTCAGAGACATCACTGGCTGTCACCTCTCTGTGAAGTTTTGTAGTGGGGCTAGTAGCCAGTATTGTGACATGGACCTGGGGGACCCGGTGCTGCTGTATCTCTGCAGTGGGGAGTATCTTTCCACCCCTGTAGCTCATTCCTCACCATGCTGTCTCTTTCCACTGAGCCTGGGAGAAACATGGCTATGGGGAACCTGTAGGTGGAGGCCTGAGGCCCCCACCCCCCCTATCACCTGCTAGGTCCTCCCCAGGCCCTGGGGTGCAGGCTCCTGTTTCCCCACAGCAGAAACAAAGCTATCAGCTCAGGTTGTATTATTCCATGCTGGGAGGCCATGGCAAGAGAGGTGAGCAGTGCCGTCCCAGGGCTTAGGTGTGGCCCCTGAGACTTCAGCAATCCCCAACACCAGTGTCGCCCTCCCGCCCTCCCTCCCTCCCTCTGGTATGGGACAGATCCACCTCACCCACATGGAGTGGCTTTCTGATTTCTCCAGATACAAAGCAAACAGGTTTATTCTGTGGGCCAGCTCCACCATCACGTAGGATCTGCAGGCTGAGTTCACAGAAAAAGCGAGGGACAGAGGAACTTTCCATGTTCCGAGGGTTCCAGGGCTCACGCTGCCAGCTCCATCCAGGCAACCCAGGGATGCAGCTACCTCAACACCCTTTCCTGTGAGGACAAGGGGAGGGGGCCATCTTGCTGGGAAAGGTTAGATCACTCCGTCTGGGGGTCACTTTTGCCTAAGCTTCTTGATAAAGGAAACCTCGTCTCGATTCCGGATACCATAACTGAAAAAGATAAAGGCACACACAGAAGGATAACCCGGGTTCAAGAGGGGTCTGGAACAATCAGGTGAGGCTGGCCATCGCCTTCCTCCTCATCCACACCCCGTTTCCTTCTGCAGGGAGGCCCCAAGGAAATGCCCCCGGGACAGTCAGTCCAGCCAGGGACCTTCCTGTCACAGCCCCTTGGTGGAGCACAGGGTACCGATGGACCACGGACCTACAGCTCAGGAGGTGGACTAGACTTACTCTCTGAGCTTCTTCCTGTCCTCTGTGAGCTTCTCCCCAGCTGAGGTCAGGTGGTACGTCCGCCACACATACGACCTGCAAAGAACGGACTTAAGTGATACACACGCAAGCTATCCCCAGGAGGGTGAACCGGGCAGCTGAGATGGTGGAGGCTTGCGGCACACAGCCTGTGGCCCCCAGGACAGATATATTCCCTTTCTGGAAGTTTTCCCTCCATGACGTATATGGTAGGCCCGAGGCAGCTGCAGGAGGTACCGAACGCATCTTGCTAATGACACAGGTGATACACTGCGAGAGTCAGATGACAAGACACCTGATCCAACAGGAGGGAACAGCACCTTGGTGAGGAGGGAAGGGGCCACTGACAGGTGTGCCATCTGTAACTAGGGAGACACTCAGGTGTCAGGTGTTTCCAAATGAGGATATCCAGCAGTGTGGGTAGGGTGACGTCAGGAAAGGGTATGTTTAGAAAGGACAACTAGGGCAGGACCCTCAGGCACAGAATTACCCACCCTCAAAGCTCTCACGACACGGGACTGTCGCAGCATCACTCCTTGGTAGTAGAGCATTGGCGCTATACACAAGAGGAGCTGAAAGTTGCCTCCCCACGGTGCCCTACACAACCCCAGGAATGATACAGAGAAGGTGCTTCTGCCTCACCCACCAGCTGATGTGCTGAATGCCTCCTTCCCGCTCCTGCTTGAGCTGCATGTATCTCTGGATAGCCTTCTTCAGGTCCAGGACCGTGGCATTCTGTACGACGACCACAGCTGTAACCATGGACACATATGGGAGAAGAGCCATGTGGGAATCCACACACGAAGCCCCAGGCAATGGGAGAGAACCCCAGGGCTCTGCTCTGTGGGGCAGGGTGGCTGTGTGGCTGTCCCAACACACCCAGGCATGGTCTGAGCTTCACAGACTAGCTCTGCTAGCACCTCGCTGCTGTGAAAGCTCAGGCTTAGAGAGAAGGACGGTTGTGGTCTGCATGAGAGTGGCCCCCATCGGCTCATGTATTTGAGTGTTTGGTCCTCAGTGGAGCGGTTTGGGGATATTTGGTGTGGCCTTGTTGGAGGAGGTGTGTTACAGGGGGTGAGCTTTGAGGTTTCAAAAGCCCACACCATTGCAGTTAGCTCTGTCTCATGCCTGTGGACTCAGAATGTAAGCCCTCAGTTACTGCTCCAGGACCATGTCTGCATGGCTGGCTGCCTGCCTGCCTGCTGCCATGCTCCCTGCCATGATGGTCATGGACGCTAGCCCTCTGGAACATGGATTCTAGCCCCCACAAACATTTTCTTTTATACGTTGCCTTGATCGCACTGTCTCTTTACAGCCAGAGAAAAGTAACTAAGACAGCGGTACTTACGCATTACCTCTCCATCCATCTTGCACACTCGGACTGTCATTGCTTGGCCATACTCCAGTGCGATCTGAGAGTTGACCTCTTCTAAAGTGACCTAGGAAAGACCAAAGGGAGCTGGAGATGCTCACGCAGCACCCACCCAGCAACCCAAACAGTAGCGAGAACCAAGCTGACAGTGCCCCCAGGTGGTGCCTTGTATTATGAAGGGCAAAGACACAGGGGTCTCGCCTACTATGCGTTAGAATTTTCTATTAAAAAAGTCCCCCAAGGGAGCAAAGGAACAGGATGGAGACGGAGCTGCACAGGGGAAGAGCATCGGGCCTAACAGTTCTGAGAGCCCTCTATCAAGGGCCTCAAGCCTGGTGCTTCAGGACTAGGTTGAGGCAGGGCAGGGGTGCAAAATTTACCAGCTACCCAAAACCAGTGATGACAAAAGTACATATTTTTTGTTTGTTTATTTTGAGGCAGGAACTCACTATGTTAGTTACCCTGGAGGGTCTGGAGCTCCAAGGGGGTCAGGCAGGCCTTGAACTTACACAGATCCGCCTGCCTCCGCCCCCTAAACGCTGGGATTAAAGGCGTGCGCCACCACTGCCAGGTGACACAAGAGATGTTTTAATAAGACACTGAGGGAAGTACAAGTTGAGAAAGTGGTGTAACTCCGCGGTAGAGCACTTGTTTAGC
>CABHPQ010111297.1:7454-34831 GCA_902168405.1 Peromyscus aztecus
AGAGAGAGAGAGAGAGAGAGAGAGAGAGAGAGAGAGAGAGAGAGAGACTTTCTTTTTGGTTTCTTTAAATCACAGCTGAAAA
This sequence comes from Peromyscus aztecus, assembly GCA_902168405.1. Taxonomy (NCBI): domain Eukaryota; kingdom Metazoa; phylum Chordata; class Mammalia; order Rodentia; family Cricetidae; genus Peromyscus; species Peromyscus aztecus. Next base: position 7,537 of record CABHPQ010111297.1, read on the forward strand.
TGTGTTTTCTGTGTCTCCTTTTTACTTTTCAGCACTATGGCATATCACTGCAGTTGCACATTTAATATTCAATATCTATTGTTAAAATCTCATAAAGTGCCAGTAAGTGCTCATATGTTCTAATTAATAGGCATAGTGTGAAGGCCATAACCAGCTTCACATAGGAGAACAATGAGCTCACAGATCACAGCTGCAATCCACCAGAGGTTGGATGTGAACATTCCCTCCTCAACTGCTGAGTATTTCAAGCAGGCAGAGCAGCTGGCGAGCGAACAGAATCCACGATGCAGGAACAGTTTGTGGGAACCATGAAAAAAACTGTAGATGTCAAATGCATATCAAACAGTATTCTAAACCAACTGTTTAACATTGTTTGTTTCAAAAGATATGGAACGCAAAAATGGAAATTTCTTACTACACTAATGTAGCAGTTAGAGAGACAAAAGGATAATTTACAGGAATGTTTGAATCCATAGAGTAGCATAAAGGTGTTTGAGATGAAAGGGAAAAACTGTTTAATGAAGATACTAAATAATTTCTTCTATGGTCATATTAAATCATGTAGGTACGGTTGTATTGAAATATGGGACCGTGGTTTAGGATATGTTCATAAGTACACATATAACTGAAACAAGATGAAAACAAACAAACAAACAAACAAACAAAAAAGATGTGCCATCTGGGTCATTATAAAGGCTAACCCAGCGTGCCCTTCCTACTCTATCCACATAACGTGAAAATTTACTCAAAGCACATATCCTTAGTCATATAATCTTCAGGCTTGAAGATTTAACAGGTTTTACAATTGAAGTTCTGACAAGTGAAAACTTTAAAACACATAAGTAAATGTGGACTCAGAAACAGGAGCTGTGTTGCAAGGAATCACATAATAAGGTACAGCGAAAAGAAGCCAAGGGACAGTGTGAGCAAGATTATGGATGGTATTACAAGAAAACAAGGAAATGAAAAGAAAGCAGGAGTAGAAAGAAAGATTATAGAAGGCAAAGGGTCACATAAGATTACAACTGAACCTTCATTTTCATGCACCTCTTGTTACTGCCTAGAAGTACAATGTTCTAAAATTGCTTTTTTTTTTCCCCCTGACTTTCAAGCTGTCATACACTTTGAGATGCTGCAAATGCTAAAGTTTAATCCTGGGTTTCTCTCATGCTAGAATTCATGTTCTAATTGAAGTTCTTCAGTGACAGATCAAGCTGGAGACAAAGCTAGGAATCAAAATTGTTCTGAGATGTTAAGTTTATTTTGTGTGTTTTGTTTTGTTGTTGTAACTTTAGCATAATCCATTTAGGTATTTTTTTCCCAAGATAAGATACTGGTTCCACTGTTATGAATTTGGTACACTACTTCGGAGATTATGAAATATATTTATAATAATTCTAAGAAATAGGGTCGTGCTAGTGCTATGTTATCTTGCAGACAATTAAGAGGCAAAGGTCTAAGAAATTTGCTAAATGTCCATACATATAAAATACAATAGTCCTGGTCAGGACTAAACCTGCTGACTCTAGCTGAAGAATCATTTTGATAAAATTATGCAACAAGAAAGAGAATGAACAGGAAGAGGAAAACAAAGGAAGGAGGGAATGGAATATGAGTCAATCTCCTCAGAACTTCAGGATAAAAGCTAGAGCATAACATTTATTAAGCTCCTGGGGACCTAAGTAGAGTAGAAATTAAAGAAAATAGTTCAAAATCTTTTAAACATATACAAAGTCTAATAGCTCATTTTCTAATTACTTTCTTCCAAATATTGGATGCAATAAAAAAAATCTAGATGTTACAAAGGGTTATTAATGACTAGAGGTGTTTCTTAACCCAGAAAAAACAATATTTTCACAACTTAAGCAGTTTTTTACCTCCAACCCCAAGTTAAAAAACAACACATTTATTTTCTCTTTATTCATTCTTTAATGTTCATTTCACATTTGCTTTCTTAAACCAAGAGCAGAATAAACAGGAGCCCATTGTAGTACTTTATAATTTATAATAGTTCATTTTATTTAAATTCTTAAAATGGGGACAATAGAAACATTTCTATTAATGGTTTCTGTTCCTCAACAGAAGTGAGAGTGAAGAATTCTCACACTACCAGTGCATGCCTACCCTAGAGTAGATCCACCAAGACTCAAGGACTTGATTTATTTTCCCAAATTATTTAGTTTTCCACATTTGAACTAAAAATATTGTATGTAACCCAGAAAATATGTACATCTATGAAGAACTAGCAATTGCTTCGTGTGTATTCAAATACATCATGGTATTTACTAGACTTTTTATGTCACAGATTATGAAATATCTCTAGTTCAGTTATTAGAATTTTTAGTTTTTAGTTGGAATATGTTTTAAAAGGTGCTCCTGGTTTTGAGAGAAAAAAAATTAATTTTTTTTTTACTTCGAGGATCTCTGATGGAATCAGAAGAAATGTGTAAAATCTCTGCTATCAGCCTCTACTTATGCAAGTCATTGCAAACAACTGATCATTATTTAAACATTCCACAAATATTTCTCAATAGTAACCAGAATCATTAAATCTAAGTCCACATCCTTATCATCGTCTCTTTAATACAAAGTAAGACAATATATGATGAAAAGTTCTCTAAACTTAAATATGCATCATCATTGACTGCAACTAACTACATAGCTCTGCGTTTGTCTGTTAACTTGTCTGATAATTCATCCAGTCTTTGTCTTACAATTTGATTGTGAAAGAATATTTAATCACTACCTGCAGGAAAATGATATTTTAGGATATATTACCTACCAGAACTCTCCCCCTTACTGCCTTCAGAAGCTGGAATTCCTTCCTGTTTTCAGATTAGAACTGCAGAAGAACTATTTATCAGCTTTTGGTTGGTGACTCGTTAAGTTTGCTATCTGCCTGCCTTCCTTCCTTCTTTCCTTCCTTCCTTCCTTCTCTCCCTCCTTCCCTCTCTCCCTCCCTCCCTCCTTCTCTCCCTTCCTTCCTTCCTTCCTTACCTCTTTACTTCCTTCATGTATTTTATGCTTCTGGTTCCTGCTCATGGATATTTTGTATTGAATGTAAAAATACTCAGTGATATACCCATGCCGGAAAAAAAGTGCTAAAGATACCTTCCAGTCAACAGCAGGTACTCCACACATGTAGGGCAATATTGGAGTCCAACAGTCCGAATGTGCTTTTCTTTAAGATTCTAAATTCTTCATCAATCTCTTCCCCTCTCCTCCTTCTTTCTTTCCTTTTCTTTGGTGTATGTCTATAGGCTCGCATGCTTATGGAAGCCATATGTCAAGTTCAGATCTCATTCTTCAGGAAACACATTTCCTGTATTTTTAGCCATCAGCTCATTTTCATGGCACTCACAGAGTAGCCTAGTCTAACAGGGCAAATGATTATTCTTCTTTAACCTGGGTGCCGTGGATCAGATTCACATCTTCCTTCTTCTCTGCCAAACATTTTACAACTGAGTCAAAGCTCCAGCCAAGACTCTGATTTCTAAGTGGTTCTAATTAATGGTGTCTAAGCACTAGCTAAGTGTTCTAGAGCTGTTTGATTAAGTCTGGCTAGTATTTGGGACGATGGAGAGGAAAAAGTACTATAATTCCTCATGCATGAGGAACTTCTGTATTATGCAGCTATATTCTGTTTAGCTGCATAATCCAACTGTACATGCACCATAGCTGGATGTACATACATGTGAGTGTCAACATCTCTACATACATAGTAATTTCCCATAGCAGATGCTTGTTTGATAATAAATATTTGTTCTTTAAATGCTATTTTCTTATTTGGGTGGTGTTCCATTAATAGCTTTAAGTTCTTATTTATGTAATCTTGGCAGTTGTATTATCTGGATCATGGTTCTGTTTTATTAACCATATAGTAAGGCTTCTATAAATGAGACATTTTAAGTGTTGTTGTAAGAAAATATGTATAAAAATCTATTTTGCAAACTAGTTATGAATGTAAAAGCTTGGCAAATATCTCTGTTTCTTGTGTGACAATACAAATATTTATTTGTTCAAATTTTATAAGTGAATCTATAGTATTCTGCCTCACATTACACAGCCAACAAATGAGGGAGTTAGGAAGCAGATTTCATTCTTGCACTTCATTGCCTCCTAACTCCACTTTGGAACCAAGAAGGTCAGTCAAGGACTCCATAATAAGAAGTTAAGGACAAAGGGGGAACAGAGACATCACTGAAAGAGAAAACCGTGGAATGATATGCATCACTAGAATACATACGGGGAAAGATGGATAATACTGAAGGAGAATCAAGTTCACTTGAACAGTGTACTGAGTGGCGTTCTCAGAACAGGACATTTGTGGAATGAATTTTTAAATTATTGTTTTAAAGTCACCAAGAGAACAGGGGATTTTTTTCTTTTGACATTTTTTTTGTTGTGTCTTTTTGTGTGGGTCTGTGTACAGGAAAGCAGGTGAAGGGAGGGTTCCCAGGACCCTCTGTCACTAGAGATAGAGGTGATTGTGAAGCTCCACTACAAGGGTAGTGAGCTCTCTCAGCTGCTGACCACCTCTCAGGTTTCAGGAAAGGTATTTCTGGAAGGGAACCATGAGGAAATGCAAAGCACTTTGTAAACACGCACTCATCTATACAGTTAGTAACCTCTCTCACATCATCATCCAATTGTTCTTTTAAGAATTGCTTCTTATCTCTTGAACCATTAAAATTGTTTAATATGTATACATAATGTAGGCATTTCGTCCTTTATTACTCCTATCTTGCTGATGAGGAAAACAAGTACAGCAATTTTGAGCGGTGTACACAGTGTGTAACTAAAACTTCAACACCCAAGAACTTGAAGTCACTGCAGGGCACTCTTTTTTTTAATTATTATTTTTATTTTTTACTTTTATTATTAAGAAATTTTCTATTCATTTTACATACCAACCACGGATTACCCCTCTTCTCCCTCTTCCAGCCCCCCAGCCTTCCCCCCCAACCCACCCCCCATTTCTACCTCCTCCAAGGAAAAGTCTCCCATGGGGAGTAAACAGAGCCTGGTATATTCAGTTGAGGCAGGTCCAAGCCCCTCCCCCCTGCAACAAGGCTGCACAAGGTGTCCCACGTAGACAGTGGGCTCCAAAACCTGCTCCTGCACCAGGGACAGATCCCAATTCCACTGCCTTGGGCCCCTCTAAACAGTTCAAACTAAACAACTGTCTTGTCTATCCAGAGGGCCTAGTACAGTCCCATGAGGACTCCACATCTATTAGTCCACAGTTCATGTGTTTCCACTAGTTTGGCCAGTCTTCTGAATGGGATTTTTTTTTCTTTTTTTTTTTTTTTTTTTTTTTTAGAAATTTAATGTGTAGCCCAGGCTGGCCTCGAACTCGTGATCCTCCTGCCTCTGCCTCCTTCAGCAAATCCTACCGGCGTGCACTACCACTACCAGCGGCATTCTTAACTATTTACTAACTGCGACTTTTCAAATTTTCTTATTGTCATTACTATTGTAAAACTTATCATCAGTTGCTTTACTCTTCAATACTACAGCTCAGATAATAAATCACCAGTGTTTCAACAATGAACATGTGACATATGTAATGAAAATTAAATATTGTGATGATTAGGAAATTTTTGCTAAAAGTCATTGGTGGCTTGCTTTATTGGTTACTCGTGGTTTTGGTTTTGGAGAAAGACAAACAGTAAAGTCAGAAATGAACGTATTTAATCTTTTTTCAAGAAAGTATAGCATGGGGTGTGTGAACATGCATGGATTAGTTTTAAGCTTTTGACTTTCCTCATGAGAAATAAAGGATTTGGTTATAGGGGAGCATTGTTCAGAGCCATTGCATTCAGTGGCATTACGTAAATGAACATTTTTATATATAAATTGGAGATCGCCCCAAAGCAGTACACACTATTGATTCACCACCAGCTAGAGAAGCAGTTAGGCCATCAGGGGTCTTGCTTCCCAAGTCCCTTTCATGTAATGAAATTTACAGTGAGAAAGTCAAGAATCCTGAGAGAAGTCTGGGTACTGTAGCCAAGGGGGAAAAGACTCAGTTCAAACTGCATGCTAATTTCTGCTGAGTCGACTACTGAAGTGGTAATAAGGCAGAGGCATGGCCGCTGGCCTTCACACTTGTGCCTCTCAGTCTGGAAGTTCCCACTCATCAAGGACAGCATTGAGCAAAGCTCTGTATGAGCACTGTCCTCTCTAACTGAATTAGGACGTTTATAAACTCTGAGTACTAGCAGAGAAATGTGGGAATGTCTTTGTGCTAAACATTGCTGTATTTTTTAATGTTACTTCTCTGAACATCATTCTTTTTTTATGCAATTATCCTGAAACCTAAATTATATCTTTGCCATGGGGGCGGGGTGGGCAGGACGGGTAGAAAGGCATTATCCTTTTCAGAAACATCTGGGTATAATTTTAGGAGTGATGCTTTGGAAGCAAAAGCAATAGAAAATCAATGATTCCTGCACATAACAGAAGTGGAAAGACAAGCTAAAGCCTCCTCTTAATATCATTTGAAATAAGAACTTGATTCACCTTTCAATATATGAATTTTTATACTCATTACAAAACAGCATGAAATATACAATGGTCCTAAGAATACAGATTTTTAGCTTAAACTATATACTTAATTTTGATGGATCCAAGTCACCAGTTTAAAATTCTATAATGAGAACATCTGAAGTTACAACATGGATTTAATGTAGCTATTCCATGAGAAAACTCAAGTGGCAGATCAGGGAAAGACAGAAACATTTTGTTCCTTATTTTCCATACAATAACTTGGTGGGGCCATCAAGGTTTAAATTCAGGTCTTATGAGTTTTGGAGCATTCCCTGATTTCTGTCCTGTATCTCATTGTTTTCTTTATTTGTAGGGAGTCATTCTGATTCTGTAGAAGACTTCTTAACAGCACAACTTTTGAGCATGGTTTTACACAGCTATGAAGAACTCAAGCTCTCTGCTGTTTCTTACTAATGGATTTCTTGCATATTGCTGTCTCTGAATGATACTTGTGTATTATAATTTCACTCTTAAATTGTTTTACTTCCTATGGATATATGCAAGAACACTGCATATTCAAATCACATTACACACCTGAGATAATATCATATGAAATTTGGGCAATAGGGCTTTTTTTGTTGTTGATTTTATTCTATTCACCTGGCTTATTGTGTATACAAAAAGAGGATTAAAGTAACATACAGATCCATTTAGCTAACTTATAGATCTGTATTAACCTTGTGGTTCATTTCTTGCTTAGGAAATATTTATTGCTAAGTGGTGGGGAAGCAGCAGTTTAAAAACTGGCTAAAGAACAAAGCCATAAATCCTCAAAAATCCAACATTTCTTCACCCAGGACAGTGCTGGAGGGAAATAGTTTTCTAAACTCTAGAAGGCTGGCAGTACAGTGAGAATGTTACCACGTCCAAGAGATGAACATGAAAGCTGATGACTGACTTCCAGGTTCCCTCCAGTGCCACAGCCCCAAGAAATTCTTTGCGTAGTCTATAAAACATGCAAAGTGTATAAATGAAAGACTTTATACCCTAAGGTTATCTCAGTGCTTAAAAACACAAATCATAGAAAGCAATAGTCTTTGGGGAATGGATAAGATAGAGGGAAAAGGGATAAAAGAGCTGATAAGAACAAAGGAGTAGAAATAAAGAAAACGAGGGCAAGCTTAATCTAAAGGGAAAGGACTAAGTAGGTTCAATGACAACAGTGGTATAGTAGGAAGCAGAAAACAAACACTTTAACAAGTTTTTTCTAAATTTCTAAACGCAGGAGAAGCAGTGGAAAGGGGTAATGTCCTCTGAACAACTACCAGCATCTCTCGCAGTTGCCATGCCCTGTTTAATCTTCAAAATACAACAGCACAGTCACTTGAAAACACACAACCATTCTATTTTAACGTGGGTGAAATATTAGCTTGCTGTTTATCTAAGTACTGGGTGTATGTGCATCCTAAACCACATATCCAGATTATTTTAGTTTCAAAAACATTTAGAGATAATTTGATTGAGTTTTTTAATCATTCAAATGATCTCACAGAAACACAGAAAACTTGGAGACTTTGCAGAAGAATTCCTATGTTTGTAGTGGAAGAAATAAGAATAAAGAACATCAACCTTGCCCCCATCTCTCTCTCTCTCTCTCTCTCTCTCTCTCTGTCTGTCTGTCTCTATTTCTCTGTCTCTGTCTATATCTCTCTCTCTCTCTCTCTCTCTCTATACTCAGTCTTCCAATATTTGATGGCAAGGTATTTAAATTAACACATACTCTTGAAATATAGGGAAGAAACAACTGTAAAAACAAATGAACAATTAGAAATTCAAAATGCAGTCAAGACTTAGATTATGTACAGACCATGGTAGTCAACAAAACTTCTTAATGTTTCTTTATACAACACATACAATTTTATAAGGTAATTCATGTTTAATGTGAGAATTCAGTGAAGCAAAGTTATGCAGAACCTCTGAGAGCCTCCAGTCTCATTTAGTTTTTCTATAACACAATTTCGTACTTCTTCATGAACTAAGGGATAAAGGGAGTCTGTCCCTAAATCAGGAATTTGCATTCTACCCCAAAGTTGGAACACAGAATAAATGGCAACTTATTTTCTATGTTTAAAAGTAAGTTCAAAGTCTAGTTTGTACATAATGAAATCCATTCTTATGATTTTTTTTTAATTTATGAGTAGCTGTCTGTGTCTTTGTTACTTGTGTGTGTATATGTGGACAGAAACCTGTGGAGGCCAAAAGAGTTTGTCAGCCATGCAATCTGGGTGCTGCGAATGTGGTAATAACACCTATGTCTTCCACATGAAGATAAAGTGTGCTTGAATGTCATGTCATTTATTCAGCCCCTAAATTCATAATCTTAATTGTGGCTAGAGTTTTCCTGCCTGGCCCACAGTTAGGACAAATCTCTCTCACCTGCCAGTCCCACAGCCGCTCAGACCCAACCAAGTAAACACAGAGACTTATATTGCTTACAAACTGTATGGCCGTGGCAGGCTTCTTGTTAACTGTCCTTATATCTTAAATTAATCCATTTCTATAAATCTATACCTTGCCATGTGGCTCGTGGCTTACGGGCATCTTTACATGCTGCTTGTCCTGGCGGTGGCTGGCAGAGACTCCCTCTGCCTTCCTGTTCTTTTAATTCTCTCTGTTAGTCCCGCCTATACTTCCTGTCTAGCCACTGGCCAATCAGTGTTTTATTAGCAACACATTTGCCATACAGAACATCCCACAGCACTTAATGCTTATAATTTAATGAATTTTATCAAAGACATACATCTTAAAACAATCAACATGATCACTTTGGGATCAGCCACATTCCTCTCCAGAGGTTTACTCCTAACTTTTACAAGTCTTTCCTCCCACAGTCAGACCCACTCACAGTAAATGCTAGTATCTTTCTGTCTCTACAGTTTTCTGTTTTACAGAAAGCCAAACTAATAGAATTGTGTAGTATGTAGTCTTTTGTTCTTTTGTTTCTGATTTCTTTTACTTAGAAGAGTGCTCTTAAGATTCATCCATATGGTTGCATTACTTCCTCATTCTTTTATTTTTATTACTGTGAAACAGCTTTGTGTTGTATAAATATACTACCATTTACTGTCCATTCACCAAGTGACATGTTTTTCTCAGTTTTAAACTATTATAAATGAAGTTGTCACTAGCCTTCACATGTATCTTTGTTTAGAGTTTGGCAATCTTTGATGCAGAAACAAAACAAAAAGTGAAGCTTAAGAAATATTGAATATTATGCAGGAAATTACTTGAAGGAATCAAAAAGGGCATCTATCTTTCAGTATGGAGCCATATTCCTTAATAATTTGGTCTGGACTCTTCGTACTGTCCTTATATTTAATCATATACAGGGATCTACCAGTTGTTAAAAAAAAGGAGAAAGAAAATAACAGACCTGAGGAACTTAAGGGGTAATGTGTTTCTCCCAAACCCTTGTTATCAGACCTCTGGTATCTACAATTGAGAACCGATAAATTGTTCTTGTTTTGAACAAGTCAGTTTGTGGGTCTTTGTTCTAAGAGATTAATATATTACCAAATAACAAGATTGATATCAAAGGTTTGAAAGGAACATTCTATCATCTTTGTTTATGTAAGTGATCATATTAGTGGCTGTCACCACAGATATTGTGTAACTTAAGTGATGTCATTATAAGTAGGCAAGTCAAGCTCCAGGACATCAAATAGGAGTAATATCCTCTTGAAGGACACACAGGTATTTTTGATCATCTTACCGGATTCAGATTAAGGGCCTTGATTTTATATGCAACTGTTTTCCAATTTTCTGACATGAATTCTCATGTTTGTCTGATGTATGCTGACACGGTTCTCTCATTCCAAGGTTATATGCCAGTTGGTTGTGTCTAAAGAAGTTAGAATTGAGCCCTTTTGGAAATGAAAATGTTGTGCTAATGAAGAAAAAGTCAAGGAGGTAATAAGAAAAGACACTTTCTTCAAAATATTTCCATTACCTTCCTTTCTAAAGGAAATGAACCACACTTGAATGCAGAGAAAACAAAGGTCAGTATCAAAATGATACAGCAGGGTCCCTGTGCTTGCTCTCATAGCATTCTCTGAAGAATTGCTGCACGTTTCAAATATCCACTCAGCAATCACAATAGATGAAAAGAACATCCATTGCATCTATGCTAAATGTGTTGTGACTTCTTGCTTTGACATATTATATCCCGAATTTCCTTCTGCCCAAGTGTACAACCCCAATAGAGTTATCACCTTCAGGTTCCAACAATGATTAGCAGGTTTTAAACATGCTCTTGAGAAAAAAAAAATCATCAGATTGACTAAGTTTGCAAAATTATTTTTATTTGCAGACAAACTGGACTAGTTTTGTTAGCTGCCAAGTGTAGCAGCTCAATCCCTGGCCTGTTATTCAAGGATAAGAGGAAGACTTATTCAGTAAGCTTAGTTGTCAACACCATCATTCATTCCAACAACATCAGCCTTCCCTGGATCGGTCCTTCTTATCCCAAATCCACACACACACATCACTCTTGAATCTGCTAGCTTAACTGGTTGACATCACAACAAACCGATTCCACTTTATGTATTGATTTACACTTTGTTTCTCTGTACATTAATCTCTGTTAAATATCTGTTCTTTACTCTCTTCAGTTTACTCATACATCTCTTAATTTTTTGTTATGAAAAGAAAATAATAATCAAAGGAGGAAGCTAAAAAAACATTTAAAAAGTGTGCATTCAAATAGCCTAACCATATACAGGTTTTCAGTGAATAGTTTTATAATTAATATTCCCAGTAATAAAATGGTTTTTGGTTTGATTCTTTCATGTAACTATCTGTATATGTGATGTCTACATGGGGATTCCATGGTACAGATTAAACCTAAACTGATAATCTAGTACTCATAGGACTATTAGGTCTGTTACTTTGTTTTTTACATACAACAGGGCATGGATATAATAACGCAAGCACCCACCCACTGACATGAGATTTCTTTAACACCTGGACTCAAAGCTATAAGGAAGAGGTGGTAATGACAGTTCCATGATTACTCCCTTTCTGGTCAATTTCAATCAGTTCCTTAATGCGACTTTAATGATGTTTTTTAGTGTTCATTTCTTTTTTATTTTTTTAACATTATACCGATAGCATTTCCCTTCAACCACTGTGATTTTTTCATTAGGATGATTATAATGGAAGATGACTCTCACTGGAAATGTATGAGACACTCTGGTTATCCCTGCACCATTGTTACTATACACTAATTGCTCCAGTCTGTCATGTGAATGAGTATTTAAGGAGATTTTAATCCCTGAACCACCACATTCATTGTAATTCTGTATGCTAAAGATCCTTATGACATTATACTGAGAAAATTGCTAGCACTGCACACATGCCCAGATCTCCTACAATTTAAACATAGTTAACACATTTAGATATACATTTTAATTTATAAATCACTTGCTTCTAAGATAAATGGATGGCTTACGTTGAAAGTTTGAAGTAAACTTGCATATTAAAGTTAGGTGGATAGTGGAAAAGAGAAGAGTGGATTATTTGGCTGATTTCCTGCTCTGTTTTGCAAACCCTGCTTCAATTAAGCTCCCAGTATGGGTAGGCAGTTATGAATAATGTCCAGCCATCACACAGCTCCCTGATCCTATGAGAAAGATGTCAAATGCACTGAACCCACCAAGAAGGGGATTTAGGTCATTAACTCAACCACAGATTTGAAGGCATTTCAAAAAGTGGGTCAGTTTGTCAAAGGTACAAACGTGACATGACAGAACGGTTTCTAGAACTGAAGCACAATTACTAGTCACATCAAAAGTAATCAATGCAATTCATTATAAAATCTGTTGTTTCAGGCAATGCAGGAAAGTTCAAAGTAAAAGGTATACTTGTCTGTATCTACGGATGATAAAAAGGTTGAGAAGATAAGATGGCAACATTATCAAAGACTTGTAAATATGTGACATACTGTGCTGGCATTTTAAAAATTTCTTTTTCAAGCCCGGGACTTCTATCACCATAGCAATGGATTTTACAAAGACCATATTAATTAGATGCAAATGGCTGCGAGGGAAACAGAACCTTTTAGGATTAAAGAAGTAGGGCTTAAATCTCATATATTGTAGACTTCGAGATGGAAACCATATTGCCATCTGAACATCCTGCATTTGATGAATAATCTCTCAAGGAAAGGTCATTTGAGTTAGTAGATTTGCAGTTGTTCTCAAGAAAGTGTGATGAGGCGGAGCCTACAAAAAGCTAAGGTGTGGTAGAATTAGAAGCACAGAAACACCAGTTCAATAAGAGGATAAGCAACAGAATGACATAAAAATATTCAAATGGAATATGACAAAGATTCTAAGCTTTCATTCTTCATAAACAATTGACAAAAAAGCCCTCAAATGGAGTTCTCTCACTATTTAGCCAAAAAGTTAGTTACAATTTCTAACTATTATATTCACCATTAGCCAAATAAAAACTTCTGGGAAAATGTTGAATCTGTTGTTATGAGAATAGATACAGTGGAGAAGTATGCTCAAACTCACATCAAACATCATGAAGAGGGACAGATCAGCTTGAATCTAAAGTTTCTTTCTTTCTCCTTTCAGGAGGTATTAGAAATACCACGTGAGAGTTAATGGCCATCTGAGCTGTACTTCCTTCTGAGGAGAAGAAACCCCCTCAGACATGGGACTCATATTGCTGCAAAGTTCCACAAAAATGTCTCTGCCTCATCACATCTACATAAAGAATTGCAGCACTGGACTACTCTTCATGGCCTTGACCTCTTGGTATGCCAGTTTCAGGTCCAGTCTGAGCACACTGGAATGTGGAGATAAGAAGTCGCAAGAAAGAATGTGATTAATGGTTTGCATGAATCTGGCAGACTCACTTTTGAACAGTCATTTCACGGACTGGGCTATTATTTTGAATGCTGAGGATCCCTTAGGGAGTGAGGGACAGACTGATAGAGTACATTACTGAGGACAGACTTTTGAAAGTTATAGCAATGCCTGGTTCAGGCAGCACTCCCTGCTTCCTAGTTCTTGGCCTATGAAAAGTCATCACCGTAAATCTCACCTCCACTGGTGGAGGCACTCTTCCTGAAAATTCTTTGAAACTATGAGACAAAATATACCTGTCCTCCCTTAGACAGGTTTTGCCACCTATTTTGGGCCAAGACATGAGAATAACCAATACAAGGGGTAATTATGAGATTTTCCCCAATATAAATGTTCTCTGCCTATCTTTTATATACAATGTTTTTGCATGTGTTTTGCCTTGCATGACAAGATTTAACCATTTCTCCCTCCTTCAACTCTTTGGCTACTGATTCACAAAAACATCAATATTTCAATGTCAGTGTTGACAAGTTTAACTGAACTCTGTTTAATTGCTTATAGACTCTTTCACTCAGTGCTTCAAGCTGGGTCTGAAATAGCATTGGTCATGAATTCATGAAATGATGTTATTATGCTGTTGGCCTCTGACATACTCTATTCTTTAAGATCCTTAATGCTGAGGGCTGGTGATCCCAAACTCTCTGCATAGGAACATTTATCTGTAGTAGGAAGAATAAAGAAGACGAAAATAAGAAAAATAGGAAACAGTTTTAAAACTCCAATGTTAACTAATCTCTGATTCTGGTTTCCATTTTTGGCTTTCCTTGTACACTTAATCTACTAAAGTTCTAGGAACAATTGGTATAGTCTAGAATGCTTTAGATGAGTTTGGAAGAGGAGTAAAAAATGTCTAATTAAATATTTACTGGCAAAGTAGGTTAGGAATAGGAAAGGTCAAAATAAATAAATAAATAAATAAATAAATAAATAAATAAATAAATAAATAAAATAAAAAGCCTCCAGTGATACTGGGATGAGTGTAAGAGTTGACACCAACATCAGCAAGGACAAACATCAACAATGAATGTGTCAAGTCATATTCTAGAATGTGCATAGTTGTTACTGGGACTTATGCATGGAATAGGGAATTCACGGGAGAGTATTCACCATGTAGCAGAAGCCACCCTTAGAGTCAATCACATTTTATCTTCTAATTTTCATGGTCACATTACTAAATATGGGCTGTTGCTTTCTCTATGTTAGTGATAATCTGGAGTGCAGACCCCAGTAATTAAATACATAAAACTGGGAAAAGCACATTTTCTTGTAAATCAGTTCCATTCTTGAATTATTTAAATAAAAATTTCATCCTTAAAAATAGAAGACTGTCATTGCTACAGATGGAATGCTCCTCAAAAAGGCCCATGTGTGAAGGATATTATCTTTCAGCAATGTTATTGGGAGATGTCATCTTTGGAAAATGGCACTGTGAAAATGTCCTTAGATCATGATAGTTGTATGTACCCTCCAACCAGATAACCAGATAATGGACTTGTATCATTTGGGGACTTCATTTTGATTCCTGGCCATGAGAATAACAATCTATCTTTCTGTGAATCCGTCCATTATGTGCTTCCTTGCCTAGACAAATGCAGTAGTTTCAATCAACCATGGACCAAAGTCCTCAGAACATTACATTGATATTAATGGCTTACACACACACACACACACACACACACACACACACACACACACACACACGTAACAAAGACAAAAAATAGAATAGTATTTCTTAAAAGTAAATAGCACATGGTAAGAAAAGGGTAGCAGGGCGTTTCCTGCAAGATCATTTCATCTTTAAAAAGGGAATGGGATGAAGAAAGTGAGAGCAGGGCATGAGTGGTTATTGAAGGAGATGGGAATGGAGTGAGATGTGAATATGACAAAGGTGAACTGTATAAAATTCTCTAAAAAGCTAATAAAATGCTTCATTATTAAAGATGAACAAGAGTAATTCAATAGTGAAAATGCCTGCTTTCAGTTTTTCATCTCAACTCTTCCTCCTTCCACTCTGTGCTCTTCCCATATTTTTAGGATACATGTGCATATTCCTCATGTTTCAAAACAAATAACTGGTAAAAGGATTATTTGAACTTAAAATTGAGTTATATACTTCTTGATTAAATTAAAAACCGTATTTTACTCACTCAAGGGAATTGCCTCGAAGACTATCAATCATGATAAGTGTTCATCTTGAGGCTTTACCTTAGTAAAAAGTCAGACAAAATGAAATAATTGTTAGTAGAAATAACCTGTTTAATGAAAGATATTTTGCAACCCCGTAGGAAAAACTGTCCTTTGAGAGATAAGTAGAAGTTTATAGGACTGCTAACGCTCATTCTATAGGTATTTGTGAAGCTTATCAAATATTCAAAGCGCAAACACACACATCTTTGCTCTATCAATATTTATAGCCTGAAAACACATATTTGTTGCAAATATGTCAGGACAATGAAAAATATCCTTTTGCAATGGGGATCAGTAACAAAGGGCAGTAGAACAATATAATTTATTTCTATCATTTATCGAATGAGTCACAAGTAATAAGAAATGCAACTACTAGGAAGTTATGAAGGTCATCTCCTGTCATGCATGAAAATGCATACATTATTTACATTGTTACTTGCTCTGAGATATTCTATCCACAGAGGATCCTAAAAAATTATAAGTCAAGTATCTGGGCTCTATAATAGAAAATCACCACAAAGTGGCTTTTAATCGGCTTTGTCCATATGTAGATTCTTCCGTTCCTCACAAAGAACACAGACATGGTCTGGACTAAGTGTGTGTGTGTGTGTGTGTGTGTGTGTGTGTGTGTGTGTGTGTGTATTTCTTAATTTAAAATATACTGACATGTCCTTAGACCCAACTACAGAGCATGTTAAATCCTGCCAGATACTAAACAGATAAAAACCAAGCAGCCTTTATTAGGACAGATGGTGATAGTAACAGCTCATATTTACATTATTCTTTCTCATTTCAAGCACACTGTAAATATTTAAATATTTTCAGTTTATATTTTGTTTTTGTTTTTCAACACTGTCTCACCATGTAGCTCAGGCTGCCCAAAAACTCATAATCAGCCTTTTCAGCTTTCCAACTGCTGGAAAAGAGTCATGCTTAGTTTAAAATGATTTTTTATTCATGCTATTCATATATCCCTTTCTTATAAGATTTTCATTGTGCTCTGATTCTGAGTTTTAAATAACACTTAAGAACACATACTCTTCGATTCTGTATTGAGTTTGCCAAGGAGTTTTTTATTCAGTAACTTGCATAAGCAGAACTCTATGGAACAGAACTCCTGGATTTTCTTTTCACTTTCACATCATTACATCATGCTTCACTGTAGAATAAATGTCACCAATATTTATTGTGTATTATAGGAATTATTCATGGTTTGTTACAGTTAATGCTTTACCTATTCATATAATTTGGTCATTTAAAAAGTATTTTTCCTACTTGAGGGGATAAAGCTGGATGAACTAAGCATGCTTTCATAAATTCTGAGGCTGAAATTTGAAGTTCAGTATCTTTTAGTATGGAGCTTAGAGAACACTCATCACTAACTAGGCAGGATTTCTCTACAGGTAAGAAGCACAGGTTGACTTGATATCTCATTAACATGCAGACACTTGCTCAGAAATTTGGAGACTCCTGAGATTTTTGCCCCTTCAACACACTGAGAAGTGATTACCTAGCTCATTTGCCATGTCTCAATGGCCCCTTCTCACCCATCACCTAATCTGCTAGTTCTTTTGTCTCCTACACTAATGCTTGAATATGTTAAAGGGAAACTGTTCTCTGTTGAGTGATCCCAAGAAATAAATTATTACTTGTGTATCTGATTGCCCGGGTTTGATTGTGATTGTTATATGATGTTGGAGTGAAGACAGCTCTAAAAATAGGTCCACAGCCTACAGTCTGCAACCGGCTACTATATTAGGTTACATAGTAAAAAGAATGAAATTGGCAGATGGAAGTAATAGGGTAATAACTGACATTGAGATACAAGGTCCAGGTGGGTCCATGCCATTCATGGGAGTCTTTATCAGGGAGAAGGGAAGTAAGAGAAACAGAGTGGCAGCATGAGAAGAACGTGGCCCCCAGTTGCTGGCTTTAAGATGGAAGGATCCATATGGAATTTAGAAGCTTGGTATATAAGGCAAGGGATGCTTCATCCTGGTAGACATCAATATAATGCATCCGAGTGCATTTTCAAGTGGTCCCCATTCCAAAATGATATAAGATATATATATATATATAGATAGATAGATAGATAGATAGATAGATATAGATAGATATAGATAGATATAGATATAGATAGATAGATATAGATATAGATAGATAGATATAGAGATAGAGATATAGAGATATAGAGATATAGATAGAGATAGAGATAGAGATAGATAGATAGATAGATAGATAGATAGATAGATAGATATAGATATATATGTAGATAGATATAGATATAGATATATGGTATTTTTGCTAAAATGTTCATGTTCATTTGCTCTAAGGATAATAGAAAATCAATGACTAAAATCAATAACTAGAGTTGTTTAGTTTGTGATATATTAAGATATTAATATAGTTATTAGAGAATTAATGTAGTTAAAGATACTAATGTAGCTAAAACTCTGAGTCAGATCTTCTGTGTAGGCTTTTGGATAAGTTTCTGCAAGGGAAAAGTTCACCAAGATTCCTAACTTGCTGTGTTGCTCTCATGCCGCGACTGGCACTAGATTCGTAGCCACAGTGCCTACAAAGACAACAACTTACTCTGTTTCAGTTCCTTTCTTTCCTGAGCTTCAGAAGGAGAGAGCCTCAGGCCATTCTTTAGAATAGTGACACACCTGATAAGATGTAAGTAATATACCTTCTGAGTATTGAAGTTTATATATGAAAAAGCTTTATACAGCTCAGTCTCAGTGGAATGGATCCTCTCCTTTAGGGGTGTTATAATGTATCTATTGAGTCTTTTCACTCCATTGTGAGACCAAATGTCTTTTCCTTCCCCATTGAATGTGGTTTCCTTACATCCATTCTTGATCATAGCTTCACATTTCTTCCACATCCACAAAGAAGTCAACTGAAATCCCAGAAGATTTTCCACCATCTCTTGAAATCTACCCATCTATTTTCATTTCCTCATTTAAACCAGTTGACTACAAAGTCTCATTGGGTTGGGACTTCTACATCAGCTGATATCTGAGAATATCATAGCCTAGGTGTCTTAATGTATACATGACATGCAAAAGTTCCAGATACCAGAAACCTTAAGATGTGGTGGCCACATCATAGGTTTCTTAGCATCGAAATTCAGTAAAGGTTATGTCTTGCTGTTTTTTTCTTGTGGGTGCGTTGTGCACAGTGTACAGTGGAGAGAGATTTGTTTCTCACTTTTTATAAAAGTGTTGATCTCACCTTGAGGATGCTACAATCCAATGTAACACAACCCTTGTTGGTTCACAAAAAGGCTCATCTCTGCATTGCTTTAGAGTGATGAGGTAGAGGAGAGATTTAAGTCTGGACAGTGTAGAATCCGACCAGAAAAGGGTCAGAAACAGTAACGCTGAAAACAACTATAATTTGCAGAATGCTGTAAATAAAAATGCAAAAAAGAAAGAAACACAGCTATTTTAACAAAGTATTTTAGTGTCATAAAAATTTTAAATCAAATGTTACCTACATCTATCTATATATTCATCAATATATACCTATATCTATTCTTATGAGTTAATTTCATAACAATTTGGAAATTCAATTTGAACATATATCCTTAAATACACCTAGTTTATGTGTAATAACATTTTTATTATCATGCACTCATTTTATGTAAAACACCACAAAACTATAGTAAGTAAAGTCAACACTAAACTAAATAAAAATATATAAGCTCATATTTTATACAGCAAAGAAAACAAGGTTATCAAAGAAGTTGTTTTCTATAAAATACAAAAACACATTTCTCTCACCAAAAACTCAGGGGTACCGATGTATTATGTTGTTGAGATTTGAAAGTCTCATTCCGGCTGTGATTAACACTCTGGTATGTAATAAGCAATGCTTTAGAATGAAAACCTATTTTGCTGTTTTTCCCTTCCTTTTTCACAGCATTACTTTCTCTTAACTACCACTTAAAATTCAAGTAGGATTTTTTTTATGACTAAGGTCACATTATAAAATAGCACATAAGATGAAAGTAATAGAGTGTAGCCAAAGAGGGGTGGGAAATGAACACACCAGAGGCTGACATTGCCCGAGCTGTGCTTCAGAGATGTTCCTTTGCATTGGGGAGCTTTACAGGAGGCTGACACCAGCAATCAGCTGCCTCATAGATAACTGACAGGAGCTCAAAAGACAGATGATATGCAGAACAGCAAACCCCACAAAAATTAAGCTAAGTGCTGGAAGAACAATTAACATCTTCAGAGGTAAAGTGCTAAGGTGGAGTACTGCTAATTCAGGGCACAAAACACAACCTGTGTGACCTCTTCATCTCAATGACAGACGAAGCTCGCAAAATAAACCCCACTATTTTGGTTCATAGAATTTCAGAGTGTCCCCACAAAATAAAGGTCACAATTTTAATTATCAAGCAAAGGATATGTTTTCATGTAATTTCACCAAGTAGAAATTGTTAGTTCATACCAGCTGCAGGCAGGTGTTCTGTTCATGTTTCAGGGGTATTCATAGCTGAACCTCACACTCCTCTCTGATAAGATATGCTGGGTTGGTAAGGAGTTGAGCTAAGTCTCCCTGATATACTGAGTCAAAACGAATTATGTTTTTTACATTCAGCGACATGCTCCAGTAGCCTTAGAACGAAGAGAAGAGTGAAACCGCCTGAAGACACGTTCTACTATGCTTTTAAAGGAGAACAATCTGGAATTTACTAGCATGGAACAAAGAATTCTTCTGGGAAAAACATACCCCACAACTGTACAGAATTTATCAGCTTAAAGAAATGTGTAGAAAGAGAACTTGCAACTTGATGGCATATATCTTAAGTGGAAAACAATCCACCATATATTAGAAGTGTTAGTCCACGCAAATTAGGTGTTTTATTATCTCAGTCCTTAAAATAATCCCTTTGAAAGATACATAAAGGATGAAATAAAATAGAGTTTAAAGCATATGTTTTATCAGGATCCCAAATTTTGTATCATAATGCAACTTTACATTTATACAATAAAAGAGCAATGGAATCTACATGTTTGGGAAATAAATTTACATTGATGGATTCCACTAAACTCAAAATTTTAGAATACATTTACACTTTCAGATGTCTGAATACTTTCCCATTATGAAGACCCCAGCTGTTATCTCTTACATTTCTATACTTGAAGTGTCAACAACTGTCTTCATTCATATCCAGCAGTAGTTGGCAGTCTGGGCAACCACACTCCTGCTATGATGTGTCACGGCTGGTCCAGATAGATGGGGCCCATTGATCAACTACTAAAACCTGAAAATATTTATAAGCTGAAATAAACCTGCCCTGGTTATGCACTGATTATCTAGGTTGTTACAGGAGTGAAAATATGACTAGCATTTGAGCAAATGAAAATTATCCATGTTGAATCACCTATCTGAGAAAAACACTTTGGAGTGAAGAATCATTGTCAAGGCCATCACTGGTTTCTCCCCTTAAACATCTGCTTTGAAGCTTGATGAGGATGGAGAGTATACAGAGGCCAGAGCCAGGCTTTAAATTATAAAGGATCAAACTGAATATGGCAAATGTGCTTGGTCTGAACTACAGCTACTTGAATTGCTTTAATGCTGAACTCCATGTGAGCTCTAACCATGATGCTGCCTGGTAGACCAGAGGAAGAATATTTTTGAGCACAAAGGAGCCTCTTGTGTTTCTGCAAAATATCGTTACATTGGTCTCAATGGTAGTTACAGGTAGAAGCACACATATAATATGTGGTCATGTTTAAAACCAGTGTATTGTATGGTACCTCATTGGAATTTATTCTAAAAGTAAAGTCATAATTACATTTCAAGTATAAATTTATCATATACAGCGCTGTCTTAAAACACAACCTGTATTTCATCTTACCACCCTCTCACGATTGTACTCATGCCTCACTTATTCAGGCTGGAGTCCTGTGATCATTATTACCTTGTTTTCTTGTTTGTATAGATTTTTCTCTGTTGATTTACACTCGTAAATTATTTGTAGGTCAGTTGTAATGAATTTGTTTTTATAAGACACCTAAACGAGCCTGTCTTTACTCTGCATGTCAGAATTAAATACAATATGCCTCAAGGACAATGGTCTCTACCAATTATTCCTAGATTCCATTTATGTTATGAATAGACATTTTATTTATTCTAATTAGATTTTTGACGATAATTTTTTTTTTAATTTTTCCCTTCCAGAAATTTAAACTGTCTGTTCTGTTCTTCATAGACATCTACCTTTAATGATTAAATCTAATTATATTTTATTCATTTATTTGAATATGATCCCACCTTATCAGTCATGTATTCTATTCCATTAGCTTTCCTTTAAATGCATTACAGAGTGTTCATTTTTTTTTCCTAAATTACTCAGTGGGTTTAGAATATCATCAGGTCAGTTCTCATTTTGCTTGTATAGCTCTGTAATATTATTTTAGCATGTTATTTGCTTTGTATTCGTTTGTATTTGAATGAGACAATTACTGACTATACAATACATTATAAATAAATTGTCTGTGAGATAAACCACAGTTTCAGTTTATTTCTGATTTGATTTCTTCAATTATGCTTGGTCTTCCTGATTGCATTTCCTGAGTTTATCTTGCTGGCTTTGTTTCTACTGTCCTTCTGCCTCCTCTTTTCTGTCTTTCCTATCCCTCTTCCATTTTTCTTCAATCAATTTTCATATTCAACTCTTGTTTCTTGTATTACTGTCCTTGTCAACTAATCCTATCATGATATCAGATGTTCTTTTCACTAAAAATGAGGTAAATTTTCTTCAACTTTATTTCCATCTTTTCTGAAGCCAGATACTCCCAACCATTCTGTCTTAGTTTGGATTATTCTTGTCTTCAGTTTTCTTTAGTTCAAAGCTATGAAGTCAAAGAGTGTAGATCTGTTTTGCCCTGAAAGAGATCCATGTTTGTCATAGCTTTTAAAAATGGCTTCCTTCCTTTCATGACTTTAAATGTTCAGGCCAGGACCCATCCCAGGAATTGGGTGGTACTGCACACCAGTGAGCCCTGGCTCATTTTTGTCTCAGTACAGGTCGGTAAATTATGGTAAGCTATGAAATGTAGCAGAGCCTGAAATATCACAAACTGTGGAATTACATAAAGACTGAAGAATAATGGCTTTGATTATAACAAACTGAGATTGCAAAGGTCTTTGCATCTATTCCTGTGGAGACACATCTGCTTTGTGGATGGTCTGATTACATAGGATTGTCAACTCCTCCCTCAGTTATAATTATAAAAAATGGAATAAGTGTCAAGACCATTTATGAGTGGCAAACAGGATGGTGCTCATAATAACAACTCCTAGAGAAGGAAGGAAGAAATATCTTTTGGATTCTGCTTGCAGATTTGAATAATTTCAGCAAAACTTTTTTGGTGTTTAGAGCCGGTGGCCAACAGAAATTTGCCACATGGTTTGATTTGGCATGAGTGAGTTTGATGAGTGACCAGGAAAATCAGAGCATGGCCCACTGATGTTCATGGTGACATTTTCATTTTCAGCTCATCAGTTTCAATGAAGGTTGGCCAGATTGAGTCTCACATCTCAGAGCTCAAGCTGAACAACACAGTGTAATGTTGACTTGTCACAGTTTTCCGTAAGTGACGGTCCCAGGACATGAGTCTCTCTAATCTAAAGTGAAAACCAAGTTGTTCAATGTTCAAATAAACCAATGCCTATATATGGCTTTGTAATAACTGAGTTAGCATACTTTCATTGTTCCTGCTTTACAGTCTCATGTTATTGTCTCCCAAATTTAGGAATTACAATATAAGAATAAAAGAAAATTCAATGAATTCTACCAAAAATTTTAAATTGAGTAAGCCACAAAAGACATAAAAATATTTTGGTTTTTTTTTCAGCAAAGAAGAAAAATCATACTTTTTGAAGTGGCTACATAGTAATACAGTGCTTGAGAATATTAAGTGAAAAAAATGACAGCTTATCAGTACCTCCAACTGAGTTGAGTAACAACAAAGAGAAAAGAAAACCATTTTTTTTCTAAATATATTTGTCTCTTACTAGATATTTGTGGGCAGGCAGTTACCCCATAAATATAATAAACTTGAGAATGGTCAATTTCTCTGTTTAAAATTGCTTAGCTGTAGCATATACCCTATATACATTCTCAATAATACATTAAATCATATGTAGATCTTATAACTTATAACACATATCATAATATGAATTCTACATTGCCCATATGATTTAAATCACATCTAATTCTTTCAAAAATGCACACTATGCCATAGATCATATCCAAATAATTGCTATGTTGTATAAGTGATGGAAAATTATTGGACGGTGAAAATACATGATGTGTAGAGATATAAAGTCAATAGATACATGTATTTTCTCTATCTCACCTCTACTTTTGTGTGTGTGGTGTGTGTGTGTGTGTGTGTGTGTGTGTGTGTGTGTATGTGTGTGTGTATGCATGTATTGCATATCAGATTCCTCTGAGATAAAATTTCTATCCTACATGGAAGCATGCTAAGATCAGGATTCCCAGACTTGCATGACAAAGGACTTTTCCTGCTAAAGCAACACACTGACTCTTTCTTTACATATTTTAATCTGCAGTTACTTGAATACGGTCATAAAACCTGCATATAAGGAGGATATCCTCTGTTCTATCCTTGAAAATGGGAAGCATCTCTTTAAATGATTAACTAATTGATGGCCAATAGCCCTGGAATTACCAAATTATAGATATAGAAATAATCATCCATTGAATTGTTTCTAGCCTGCAAAAGAGAATCTAAATAGAAACAAGAAAAACCTCGAGTCTTTACAAAATTGTACCATGTAGTTATCTCTTAAGATCACAAGGAAACACTTTAAATAAAATTATTCCAATGATATAAAGAAGACACAGAATTCCATTCAGAATTTGAAGTAAGTTCCTAGCAGTAAACAAAACATTGATTATCCTTGGCATTGAACATAGACAGTGAAAGGAGAGCAGAATCCAGTAGATGTTGAGACAGCCTAAAGAAATACATCCTGCTCCATTCATATGACCACCACTTCTCCAAGTGAATAAGGTCATCATGCTTAATTTTGAGCATCATTTTGACTAGTCCCCAAATGTCAGACAACTGGTAAAACATTACTTGCTGATGTCTATAAGAACTTCTAAGAAAATATTAGCATTGATTTTATAGATTGAATTAAATTATTGGCCTGGCCCGATATGAGTGTACATTATTACATCCACTGAAGCCCTGAATAGATTTGTCCTCCCTTTGCCTGATTAGTGCCCTACATCATTTATCTGTCTCCTCTGTCAGTGACCTAAAGCTCAGGTCATCAGAATCAAAGTGGAACCTGTGCAATGTGCTCCCTAACTCTAAGCCCTTCCAACCATACTACTCACCTGCTGCATCTCTTGCATACAGTTTATTGTAGGGCTTCCCACCCTCCAAGCCCCTGTGAGTCAATGCCTTCCAACTAATCAGCTTCACTCACCATCTCTCTCAACTTTCTCTCTGCTATTATTATTTCTCTCTAGTACAGTCTATAACACAATTGCATTTTAAATACTTAGAAACTTCCATTTTATATCTGTAGAATATACAGGTATTGGCATATTTTATTGAACAATGACATTAATGTACACACAGATATCTATTCATATCAATTCATGTAGACCCCACTATTATTAAGATATAGTTAGATCCCACCATTGAACCGAAGATTCCCAGTTGTGTTCTGTATGCCTTATGTCCCTGGCTTCCAGTTTCTGATATTCTTTAATTTATCTATTGTTTTGTCATATAAATTCCATCATGTAAATTAAAACTTGCTCTATACAATTTTTCTTTTAAGTGGATTGCTTACTCAGCATTAACGTCTTAGAGAATTGTTTATGTTGTGATAGTATCACATTTCCTTTTCACCATGAAGTAACATGCACTATACAGTGGGGGCTCAGGGTTTTATCTACTCCCTTATTGAAGGACAATTATTTAAATCAGTTCTGGCTTTTGACTCTGACATTTCTCTCATGTGATTGATCTGAGAGAAAGGATGTGTAATCTTCACACACATCTTGCATAAAAATGCTTTCAGCAGCTTTACTCATCATTACTGTAAACATATCTCCATGATGTTATTAAGAAAAACAAAAATATTTAACAAGAATACCATCTTCTGATCATCTGAATATATATATATATATGCATATATTTCTAAGTTGACTGTTATGAGATAATTGTACTTCTCATTTAAGAGTTAATATTCAATAACTATAAAAGACTGCTATCCTCATAAAATTCACTAAAATATGTCATCTAAATGTTATCTTTTTCTTGTTCTGTCAAAATCCTTATGAGTGAAAAGAGACAGAGATAGACACAGCGTTTGTTTAAAAACTCAAAAGCTGTGGTCATAATTAGAAGTATCAAATCTATTTTAACCTAAACCTATTAAATATAATAAAAAGATACATAATCAATGCACAATTTTTAATATTAAAACATTTAAAATTATGCCATATTAAAATGCCTTCTAGTCAAAATAGCAAACAAGAAACTGTCCATAGCACAAGTTCATTTCTATGGGAAGAGTGTTCTTCTAGACTTAATATCTACCAGTTTCCATAATAGAAATTAATAGTAATGTTTCCAGTCTTGTTGTAAGTCCTATTTCAAAATACCTAAGCCTATGCTATGTTATTTCCTACTTTCATGTCATTTTCACCTCACAACATATTTGCATTAGGAACCATATGTCCCATTTCTTCTTAGTATCAAAAAGTTCAGGGGCTGGAGAGATGGCTTGGCGGTTAAGAGCACTGGCTGCTCCTCCAGAGGTCCCAGGTTCAATTCCCAGCAATCATATGGTGGCTCACAACCATTTCTAATGGGATCTGATTCCCTCTTCTGGTATGGATGAAAATAAAGCACTCATATACATAAAATAAAAAATAAACAAATAAATAAAAAGTTCCAAGTCCTCTTCATAATTATACTCTTATGCAATGCTATTGTGAGTACTGCAATATCCTTTTAAAAAGACTGGAAGGTTTGAAATTCTTGAGAGTACACTGTGTGACTTTAAATTTCTTGTATATTTGCCTCAAATTTTTGAAATTTGTCATTTAAAAATTATGGCACTTTTAATCTTCAAGTAAAGTAGTTATTTAGGACTGGGTGATTCTGTGACCAATAACAATTGAAAAAAATAAGGTGGCTACAGAATAATAATGAAAATCTCTCAAGTGCTAACACTAATAAAATAAATGGATACAATATTAGATGCATATGACCTATTAAAATTAAACCAATATTAACTAAAAATTTACACAGATCCATAAAAAACATGAGACAAAAGGTGTAGTCAAAATTTTTCCAGCTAACACTTCCCCAGGGCCAGATGGATTTAACCCAATTCTTCCCAAATTATTCTGCAGAATAGAAAATAAAGGAGACTTCCAAAATCTTTTAAACAAAGTCGTTATTACCCTAATAACAAAATTAAATAAAGACCCAACCAAAGGAGAACCATAGGCAAATACATTTGATCAACACGAATGCAAGTATTCTTAATAAAATATTTGCAAGCCAAATTCTAGAACATATCATAGAGATTAGCCAGCATAATCTGGGTATCTTCACAAATAAAACCAAAGAGAGCCGGGCGGTGGTGGCGCA